>JANHFT010005537.1:34464-50949 GCA_032467955.1 Pseudoxenodon macrops
GGAAATAAGAGGAGGAAGGAGTATTAGGTACCTTGAGGTTTTTTTTTATAAACAATAATAAAAGAGGGGTATAAATTAATAAAGTAAAATTCAAAATAAATAAATATTAGCCTACCACTAGATTAGGAAGTTTTTCTTCCAATTTACTTGCATGTTTTTTAAACTGGGACAATTTTAAAGGACATTACTGGAACAATAATGAAAGTTTCATCCAACTTTTATAGCTGGGGAAAGATTAGTTTACATAAAGTGTGATACATCTTCCCGCAAAATTTTAAGCCTTTCATAGTTTGAATAAATACATTGAATCACAAGGAATTTTTCTACTGATTTTCATTAACCTGACCAGCATTTAGCCTAAGATGTGAATCTAGACTAAGCCATCATCTCTTATTTACAAATAACTTTCAAAACAGCCTGTAAAACATGCAGTAGTATAACATGAAACTCAGAATGTGATATTCAGAGTGTTTGTTGTGTTTTGTGTTCAAATCATCATTTTAATTCCATAGCTATTTGCTAAGGTGTTAGGGAAGATGTCAGGTATATATAGTAGTATAACTTCTCTTCTTATAACTACTGGAATGAGAATTGGTAGTTTGAAATCATGGCATGCATCATATATTCATTCTCAAGGTACACAGCAATTTTTCAGATAAACACAGAATTATACTTCAAGATCTCAGTCTGAAACCTGCTAATTTAGAATAATTTCTTTGAACATAGTGGGATTTCTTGAAGAAAAAAATACTTTGGCCAATAAACCAGTTTTATACACCCTGAGAACCCAATTTTTCAATCTAGGCAGCTGATTCTTTTGTTGGGATTGTCAGTTCTCTCCTTGAACTAGTTTTCAGTTCATCAGCTCCCTATTTTGGTATTTTGTAACTGGAAGTGCCAGCAACAATGGGAGCCTTGTTTCCTTAAAGCTAGTAGGGCAGACACACCCTCCTCACATTACAAAAACCTCAGTCTTTCCTGGGTAAAAAACATGGGACATGAAATCATTTGTTATGACAACAGCTAGTATTTTCTTCTCACCCTATGAATTTGGAATAGAAGGAAGGTTGATAATGATTTCGCAGTGGAAGTGTGATGTTAGTTAAGAAATAGCATCACACAGAGACACTGGAGACCCAAATGCAAATTCACTCCTCCAAGAGTACAACGGTCACTTCCTTTCAGCTCCATCTCTCTCACTATCTTAAACTCCTGAAAGAAATAACTCTTTCAATTGGAACAAGACATTAAACGTTGGCTAAAGCTTCGGAGTAGCATATTCCTGCCGATGGTTCAAAGTACCTGGCAATGATACCAGTCAGAGCCCAAACTAACTGGTGATCTCAAGATTGGGGAAGATGAGTTCAGTAACAGATCAGATGAGAAAGTAAAACCTTCTCCAATTCGGTATCAAACCCTGGGGGATTAGAGAGAACAGCCCGTGCCGTTTTTAAGGCCGCGAGAAGAAAGAGGTTTGTTGCTGCCTCCCGTAACCTAACCTTCACCCTTCGATCCCACCGATGTCGCTACATTTTCGAGATCAACTCAGGTCGGATGAGCACCGGATCACTTCCTGAAGGCATGGTAAACTCGGGATTTACGGACACGGTCCTCTTTCCTTTGGGGGCGCTAGAGACTATGCTCTGCGCTCGCCGCTGCCCAAGTCTTCCGCATCCTCTCTCCCAGACGCCTGGAGGACCTTCCCAGAATGCCTCTGGGTAACAGGGGCCGGTTGGCTGTATCTCTTTGGCAGGTAGCGTCGCGCGGCTGCCAGCCGATCACGCTGTTCCTCTTCTTCGATTGGGTGTTATCTCCGAGCGGCGTTCTTTTCGTCAGGCCAGCGGGACGTTTTGCTCTCCGTTTATCGTTGCAGCCGAGGGAGGTGTGACTACGGGAGCGGGCTCTCTAACGAACGCGCTGGGGAAGCGGCCTGCTTCCTTTTCCTGCTGCCGCGTGAGGCCTTTTTTCCCTGGAGATCGCAGGGCGCCACGGAGATACCGCGGCCCAGGCTGTCTATGTCGAGGCCGCACTAACAGAGACTGGCCGTTTGCTCCGCTCGCTCGCTCGCTCGTTCGGAGGTGCCGTCTAGTCAGACAGCCTCCGTGCTCGTGGCGAGAAAGGTAAGGGCTCGATGGGTGTGTGAGTGTATTCGTATGCTGGAATGAAGGGGAGACAAAGGCTTATCCTGAGGCCTGCGACCTCGCTGGTTCTCGTTTACAGACCTGGGGGGAAGTAGGCCCCGGCTCGACCCGGAGAGCCTCCCAGGTATGGAGAGTCGTCAGATAGTCTAGTTCGCGGGAGATCCTTGAAAAACGCCGTTTCTGGACAACGGCGTTGTTGGTAGCATAGTCTTATCGCTTCGACACAGTCGGCGGAGATTTTGTTCGTTTGACTAACGTCTGTAACAAAGTTACCCGCAGACTGCCTGGGGCGGATGGGTTCAATCAAATGCGAGACTCTGACCTCGGATACTTAAGCATTTAAGAGCGACGGTAGTAACTAGTTCTAGTGAAAGGTTTAAGATAGCCTGAGATTTCTTTTGTTTACAACTGGTTGCGTGCAATCACCCTGATTTTGCACAACAGTAAGTTTGCGAAGATTGAGCGTCTGAAAACGGGTTCTGTGAGGTGGCTAAAGGAGAAAGACTGAGATTCTCAGTCATCTAGGCCACAGTTCTCTCAAAAGTGCTTTTTCAAAAGCAACTGGCCTGTTTTTCCTTGAGGAAAAAGAACAGTCACAACTGATGAAGCTCCTTGAATAAGAAGCGAAACATCTTCCTCAAGGAAAAATAACCATTTGCCTTTGAAAAAGCATGTTTGCTTTTTAAGGGAGAAAGGTTAGGCAGATCCTTTAAATCTTAATTGTAAATCTGGAGGGAGAAATGCTGTATCCATATTATCACTTTCCACATAGATAGCAGTTACTCAAGTCACAAGAAATGACCTCTGGTTTTGAAAGGACAATGAATGTTGCACTTTAGAGAATACAGAATATATTATTTTACCTTCATCTAAAGAATTGCTGAATAGTGCTTCCATTATTTGATGGAACAAAGTAAGTCAGTAAGCATGAGAGGAAGATGCAGAAGGTAATGTTAAAGAATGACATTCAGGAGTTTTGACCTAAGGATATAAGAAAAGTGATAGTGAACTTTCGGTTTCTTTTTCTTGAAATACTTCTGTTAGAGGGAACTGATTCTTGACAATTAATGTAAATATTTAGCATATTTAAGCATAGATTCCCTGATGTGTAGGATGTGATTTGTATGACAATCCAAGAGTTTTTATTATAGGAAATTATAGAATACCCAGTGACATTGTTGATCTTGCTGTGTTGAAGATTATACAAGAAAGATGTCAGTTCATATATTTTGAGTCTTTCAGGGTAAGATAAGGGCAGCATGAAATCATGGTTTGCTCAGTTAATTTGTATGCTGTAAGCATTGTAAGCCACTTGAACTTTGTCTAGTTCAAATAATGAAATTACATTTTCAGGGGCTTTTTAGATGAGTGCAGTTTAATGATATATATTTTTATGTTCAGAGTTATTTCTAAACATGTACAGCTAGACATTTACACAGTTGTAATTTATGTGATAGGAATTGCTGTTGCAGAATGCCTTAGTTTGGTATATTTGATTTACATCTCAACATCTATAGTAAATATTTCTGGAGCTGTTCTAATTATATTCTTAGAGCCATAGAGCAAATATTGTTATGAATTCCTCTAACCACATAATAGCTTGATGGTAGGAATAAATGAACTTTGTAAGTGAATAAGTGAAGTTGCCTCTTTTTGCAGATTTTGTCTGGGCACTCAAAGGCTGCCCCAACTTTATTCTGGAATTTTGGGGTTGAAAAGTGGAGCATTGCTTTTGTAAGCATCAGCTGTGCCTGTTGAAAAGCCTCCTGCTCTCCCACACCACAGGTACCTCCTTCGGAGCCTTCCTGACCACTACAGCAGCCTCAGCAAGTGTGGCTGATGCCTACAAACGAGATGCTTTCCCCCCCCCTTCTCTGACTCAAGGCACTTTAAATAATGTAAAGCTGGTAAAGTTGTGAAATAAATTATTAGGATCAGATCCTTCAATATTGCATTCCACATCATATAAATTGCAGAAGTATGTCTATGGGCTGAATTATAAATATTCACTTTTTGTTTGAAGAAAGTATAGAGTTATATCATATCCCCAGACTTGCTTTCTTGCCATGCCACACATAGTTGCCAAAGTTATGATTGTTTTTTTGAAATCTAGAAGTGAAACTTGGATCCAGTAGCACCATGGTCCTATTGACCATTCTCATTCATAGTTACATATCAAACATTCTGTTCCATTTCAGGTTAAACAACATGCAGTATAGAAAAGAGGAAACAGTAGTCAGCAAAATAATAGATAAAAGTTCAAGTTGGCCAGATCACTGTACCTCTCTCTATGCTATTTCTTCCTCATGCTACTACAATGTCCCTACATCAATTCATTAATTGCCTATTGGGTCATTTATGACAATCACAGCATTCTGTGGTCATTTGACAGCTTCTAACAAGCAAAGTCAATAAGGAAGCCAGCAGGAGATTGCAAGTCACAGTCACATATTTCATTTAATAATTCTGAATTGTTTACTTAATGGCTACAACTAGGATTGTCATTAGTAAGTGAAATGTTCACTTGATGTTTTGCTTAACAACTACTTATTCTCTAAATCAGGGGTGTCAAACTCAATTACATTGAGGGCCAGATCAGCATTGGGGGAGGGACCAAGGTGGTCACGGATGACTGGGAGTGACGATGTCGCTCTCGTGTGGGGCGCCTGTGAGGGCCAGGCAGAGTTGGGTAGGGAATCCAGGGGTCTCCAGCGAGTGGGGTGGTGGGCAGGAGGCTCATCCTGTGGGATGAGGTGATGCAAGAAACTGTCAGCAACCGTGCGCTCACTGTCCTTTGGGCATGGAGGCCGATGGTTTCCGGCCATAGCCACAGCCTATTGGCCCCTCAGCTGGTGTACTCTGTGGCTCTGGAGCCCGCTGTCACCACCTGTCCTCGACCCCCTCATGGGTTTTTTCCTTGGCCTGCACGTGGAGCACATTCCCCTCCCACAACTGATGCAGTTAAGCCCCGCTACAGACTGCCGCCACTACCACTCAGCCGACCCACTCAGCACGAAGGAAGCAAAGCGGCCAGCTAAAAAGGCCAACTAGATGGGGAGACATGTGTTGCCAGCTCGGCTTGGGCGGCCATGGCGCCAATGGGGATCTCACTTTGCAGATCCCCATTGGCGGTGGCTATCTTTTGCCTGCTGGACCTGGGAGTGCTCTACTACCTCTACTCGGCCTTTCTAGCTGGCCGCTTTGCCTCCTTCATGCTGGGTTGGCTTGGTACTCCAGGCAGCAGCCAAATGGACCTGCATGAGCTGTTGGCGGCCTGGTTGGTGGAAGCGGCCCACAATGATGCCGAGGTGCATTTGGTGCACGAGGGGAACATGCTCCACATGTTCCCACGAGAGGACTGAGATGACAAGTGGTGACCTCTCTAACTGCAAGCAAAAACAGGCAGTGGGTGCGCCAATGCTGTCCAGCAGAAGCTGCCATATGCCCTGCCTCGCCTTGTCTTGGCCCACGATGGCAGTAGCCGGAGGGAGAGGTGGATGCCTTGGGCAGCTGCCTGCCCTGTCCCAACCACGTGGGATGGAGCAGGCACATCCAATGGTTGCATCATGTGCCTCTCCCGATTCTCCCTGATGCCCGTGCTACCGCCACACCCGCTTCTTGGAGAGTCAACCCGGTAGTTGCAGCGGGCTGCAGAACCCCTGCTGCTGGATATCTCCCTGCACACACATACAAGTGAAAGGCCAGGGAGCGGAGCATGGAGACACTGGTGCGGGCACAGGGCTGATCTGCAACCAGGTAGCGTCCATCCGGGTGGATCGCAGCGAGCCTTAGATCCTCAGCGCCATCTGGGTGTGCACATAGGCAGTGAGTGTGTGAGGTCAGGCAGTCCTGGGTGTAAGAAAAGTGCTCAAAACTCAGTCTCCAGGGATGCCAGGCCCCATGGGCTCGCCACCTCCTGTGCAAACACTGAAGGGTTTCTAAGGCTGGTTGCAGTCCAGGCCAGATGTCACGCTAGCAGATTGCAAATCAGTGCCGCACCAGGACCAGGACCCACAAGTCAGTGCTTCACTATTTCTCGGGCGGCCCCACAGGCCTTGAGTTTGATACTCCTGCTCTAAATAAATAAAGTATATATTTTTTCATATTTATACATTTCTCAATGACATGCTGAAGTATCCGATCTATAAGCCCTGCTCACCCCTGAGATAAAGTATTTCTCAATTTATATTCATTGTCATCTTACTGCCCTTTCAATATGCTAACTTCTTTCCAAGTTTCTCAAGTTTAACAAGTAAACTCTTGTAATTTTTGTTTTTATTCCTATTGTATTTTTCTTTGTAGAACAGCAATGACATTCTTAGGCAATAAAGCCAGCTGGATGACTTTGGGCCAGTCACTCTCTCTTAGCCCACCCACATCATGAGGTTGTTGTGGGGAAAATAGGAAGCAACAGTATTAAGTACTCTCACTGCCTTGAGTTACAAAAAAAAAGGCAGGATAAAATATAATAGTCGTTATACTTTGTGAAAAATGGCACAATAGCACTTATACTGATAGGGAATTTAACATGTGACTATAGTCTGCTTAGCAAATTACACTTTTAAGAGAGAATCTGAAGCATTATTATACCTTGGTAGTTGTAAATTTATATGGACTTTGTGTACACATATTCCTAAATGTACAGGAACAATGTGATTTATATATTTCTTACTCAGTGTTAAAACACAATATTTCTTTATATTATAAATAATATAATTTGTATAGAAATATCTATAACATGGTGTTGAATATGATTTGAAGTTGATTTTATAATTATAATTTAAGATATGATGTTGATCTATTTAAACCTCTTATCAGGAAGCATTTAACCTTTGGTGGCCCTATTTTGCAGGTAGTATTTCTTAAGCAGAAATGAAGAATAAAAAGCAATCTGTTCAAAATGCAGACGATGACAAACATGAGGCTGCAAAAGGTAGCTAACATTATTTGATTTTCTGAAAGAAATGAGACTTGAAATATTCCACTATATTTCTAGATAAAATCTGTGCATTATTTTATTGATATTAATATCTTTCTGAAACTTCTGGATTTAGCTACTGTGTTTCCCCAAAAATAAGACAGGGTCTTATTTTCTTTTGACCCCCGAAATAAGAGCTTGGCCTTATTTTCGGGGAGGTCTTATTATTTTTGAGGTGCAGGAAGTGGGAAGCATGGTCACCTCATGGCTGCTGCTGTGTTTTGAGGAGGGCTTATTTTAGCACATGCACTCAAAAGCCTGATTGGGCTTATTATCTGGGGAGGTCTTATTTTCAGGGAAACGGTATTTATTTCCCACAAGTCCCCATCTTATAATTGACTAATGTTGATAGGAGGTTCAGGTACTATCTCAGTCAGATTCTAGTTGAGAAGTTTCCTGCTTCCCAAAATATTACAATTGTTGCTGTTATCACAGATTAACAATTGAAAAGGGCTATGTGTCACTAGGAAATAATTCAGTAAAAATATCTTGGATGTCTAAATTCTAGAAACACAGTACATATAACTAAAATAATTGGTTCTTCTTTAAGTTTTGTGGAACTCCTCCTCCATGTAAAGGTGTACTGTTATCTAAAAAAAACCAAGTTCTGAGATTAGCTGTTTAACATGTAGTTTAGCTTATTTTTTTCTTTATTTTCCATATTTTTATTATATAACTACATCAGTAATTTCAAACTACTTATATGCATTTCATAACAGGTGAGAATGAAGAAAACTGTTCTTGTTCCTCTGACTTTTTATCTGATGAAGATAATCGCTGCCCAATCTGTCTAAATTGTTTGGCAGAGCAGGAAGTTGGCTTTCCTGAAAATTGCAATCACATCTTCTGCATGGCCTGCATTCTTAAATGGGCTGAAGTAAGTCTTAAGAGCTGCAATCAAAATTTAAAAATAGTTTACTTATCTTTAAAAAAAATCTTAATAATACTTTGGGGGGGGGGGGAGTTGGCATTTTAACTCTGTTACAATACAGTAACAATAACTCCTAAACTTACAACCATTTCTTTAACAACCATTTGAAGTTACAACAGCACTGAAAAAAATGAGTTACAACCAGTCCTCACATTTAGGAGTGTCAGAGGCCCTGCAGTCACATGATCAAAATTTGATCAATTGTTGAAATTTGCACTCAGCATATATTTAGGATGGTAACAATGTCCTAAGGTCACATGATCACCATTTGGAACCTTTCCAGGAAGCTTCCAACAAGCAAAGTCTATGTGGGCAGCCAGATTCACTTAACAACTGCAGTAAAAATCATAAAATCCAAGTTAGCAATATAGTCTTAATGATTATATTGCTTAGCTACAGAAGTTCTAGTCCTAATTGTGGTTGTAAATTGAGGACCACCTATACTCATGCATAGTATTTTGTAAGTATTAAATTTTGATATGTCTTGAAAGGCTGCTTGGAATATTTTAAAAAATTCAAAAGCTATATAAACAGTTATTGATAGATCAAGTCCAGTTTTTAAAACAGCTTCACTTGTATACCCAGCATTCTTAAAGTAGTTCTTTGAAAAGTAGCCCAAATGTAAATTGTGCCACACACTTTGCATACAGCCATAAAAGGGACTTAATTTCTTAAATCAAAATTTGTAAACAGTAGTATCACATGTCTTCCTCTGTTCTGAAAGATATTATTATACCTTTTACTGATCCCTTGTTACATTTTATTTCCATCTCTTAAAATAAGCTCTTATTGATTCAGTAGAACAATTTATCAGAGTTTGTTGCAGAAAATCAAATCTAGAAGCACACACACATAACTGATTCAGCTGGATTCTTTATATACATAATAATATATATACAATACCACAAGTAGTTCTTCCAAGTAAGCACAAGGCAGGAGAGAGCAGTTAGTTTCATTTTAGTTCAGATCAGCAGACAAGTTCACACACTGGTTTTCAATTTTGTTTCTCAGCACAGCATAGAGCTGAGCCACGCCCAGCCTCCAAACTTTCAGCTCCTATTGGCTCATTTAGTTGCTATGCCTATTCATTGGCTGACCTTGTTACCATGTCTCTGCCAGTTCATGAATAATCTGACACAATTCTGTTTTATACATATAATTTTTATTAAAGATATTTTAATAAGATAAAAATAATACACATTTTAGAAAATAAAATAGTAAGAAAATTAGAAAATAAAAAGGGTGAAAGAAAAATAATAAAAAGCAGTTTCTGATCTTTTTAACAGGCTTTTAAATGCATTTATATTTTATCCTCTCTGTCCAAGATTACATCATAATTTCCTTCTTTTCATAGTCTATTTTAGTAGGATTTAATTCTGAATAAATATACATATGATTGTACAATATTCCTGCAGCTTGCTTTTGTATTTTTTATTCATTAATTTAAAATATTTACATGACTGCTTATCTACTGAAGGTGTTCTGGTCCCATGAATACTAAATAGTGGTTAATACTTATTGTAAACATAAACACCAAACTTGTTCCTTTCTTTTGCTGTATAGAACTAAAGAAATACTCTCTCTTCTTTGATGTTGGAGATTAAAATCCCGAGTTTCTATAATTATTTAAAATGCTGTTCCAAAGGGGAATATAGCAGATACTGTACATAACTGATATCTAGCTTGTACAGAGGATTGATGTAATGGAAAAATATTGAGCCATGTGACACACATCCTCTTTATTGCCAAAAAACAGCTAGATACAGGTTTATCATTGTCCCATTAAAAATTACATTGGATCATAATATTCTTTATAATATTTTGGATTAATCTGCAAGTTAAAGAATAGAATTAGGAAAAAATTGTAATAATAGTTATATGTATTTGTATTTGTAATTTCTTATGTAAGTTTTTTATATGTTGTAAAATATTAATAAACATTATTTTTTTTTAAAGTAATGCAGTCTAAGATACCAGAGTAATAGTTTCTTTTATATAGAACAAAATAATTTTAGTTGTTAGCAAAAAAACATAAGCCTCAATCTAAGCATTCTCTAACCATAGCAATAGCAAAACCGTTCCAGTTATTCTTTAGCTGTCATAATTTGCATAATTTATCCAGAAACCTTCAAAAGTGTTTCCCTTTCAATGCTACTGTAAAAGCATTTCTGTTCAGAAATTAATCTTTTTTAAATTGAGTTTATTTCTGAGCAAGCATCTATTTTTTTCAATCCCACTAGGTAGACCAGACCAGAAAATCAACTCCATAGGAAGAATATATTTTATTGAAACAGGCTGAAATAACAGAATCTCTTGCAAACGTGATTCTGTTTTATACCACCACTCCTTAAGCCACAGTGAATCAGAGAGGAACCTGCCTGAGTTGTTTCCCAATGCTCTTGTACTCTCAGGGTTTAACGAATGTTTCAGCCCTCTTTGCTTATGTAACAGTTCTTGTGTAACTCTGTCAGGGTCCTCTCATTCTTTACAATTAATTGCAGCCAAATTGATGCTGCAGTCTATGCTGGATGTCATATTCAGTCTGGAGTTAGGTGTCATCCCTGGAGGCCATCTTTTCTTTGGAGCTTCAGGACTGCCACATTTATTGCCTGGGAAAACGGGAGGGGGGATTTGCAAGGAGTGATGAAGATATATAGCCATAACAACATTCTTTTCACTGTGAGTCAAGGACGTTCAGCCTTCACCTAGAAGGGAGTAACTGGGGGCTGTCTCAAGTTCCTACGGTGACATGATTGGATCTTGTGATGGACTTGTAGGTGCAGGGGATGGGTTTTTCACTTTCCTTTGGGTGGGGAAAACCCGGGAACTTTCAGATTCAGGTTTTCCCAGATGTATCAATATAATATCTCTAATAAAATGGATCTTTGAGGAATCACTAGCCTCGGAGTCTTCTTTAACGGGGGTGTTACTTGGACATTAGGTGCCATCATACTCAAATAAATAACTTGTTTGTGGTTATGTACTCTTTAATATATTTTTTTACTAATTAGAAAACAATAGGCAAAACAAAGGAAATGAATATGTGTACATACATTAAAAGCATATGTACATTAATCCCTAACTCATAAATTGTTATTTATTCTTGTGAGGAATTAGTATTGTTGTGTACCCTCTGTAAGGAAAATAAAATAAAAATTTAAAATATGAAGGATTCTATAGGAATAAGCATTTAAGTAAACCCACTTTTAGTTCTTTCATTTCCCCCCCATAATCACTAACTCCTTTTTATCTATTTTATACTATGCTTTAAACATCTACAATTATTGCTCATTTCTATTTTAAGTTATTTTAATTTTTTAAACAGTTTCTTCAAAAAACATATTCTAAGTGCTTGCCATGTAATATATTTTTATATAAGGAATTCATTTCTGCTTTAATTAAATAAATAAATAAATAAATACATTCTATTGCCCTTACCTAGTGATGAGTAGGTTAACATGTATGTAGTACTTTTCTGTATGTTATCGTCATTCAGTTTCAATCAAGCTTGGACAATTAATGAGCATATTAATTTATTGTTTCCTCGTAAAACATTTGATTAATTACTTCTTTTGTGAAATTACTTGATTTTAGATTTAAATAAAATAAATTTGCTTGAGTTAAAGAGATTTGCAATGCGCAGGTTCACGTTGTGCTACTTCACAGGACTATGAAGTTATAAATTTACTATTTAATTAACTTTCCATATTTAATAGAGGTATTATATCTATATGAGAAAACAAATAATGTAACAAAAAAAATCAATTTTTCCTAGAAGGAAAAGCTACTTAAGTTTTCCAAAATAATCAAAATGAAACAACTATTGACTTCCACCTGCTCAAAAGAAATTTTGTAACTGCTGAACATTTGAGGGAATTATATTGTTATTCTGCTCATGGAATGGTTCTTAATTTTCCGTATTCTGTGTTAAATCAATTTAAGGATCATCCAAGCATTTGTGGGTTATCTGTGTGAGTAAATAATAATTGCATTGCTCAAGCAGGAGTCTATTCATGTAAAGTTGCATGTTAATATATGAAAATGATAATATTTATTTTTTACATTCCAAGGAGGGACTCTGGGCAGTGTATTATTAAACTTCAAAATATAAAAACAGTATATAAAAATTAAAATGTAGAAATTAAATAAATGATAATACTTAGAGCTCTAAGTGGATGCCAGGATAATATGATGCAAGTTTATCTTTTATATCCCTCATGAATTATAACCAAAACTTGTACTTCTAATAAAAAAAAAACAATTTCAAATATTCATTTTAAAATTCTGAATACTAATTTAAATCTTTTAGACAAGGGCTTCGTGCCCAGTGGACCGCAAACAATTCAAAGCTGTGTATAAACTAAATACTTCAGAAGATTCTGTGAAGGTACGTTCCGAGATTTAATTAATAAAATTAGTTTTTCTAGTGTTCGTTTTCAGTAACAAAAGCTAATGTAGCAGCTATAGTTTTAATTCACACGAAGCCTTCCCTGTTTTCCCCTCTTCTGCTTTGAAACTTAGTATGTCAGAGATTTTGGTTTACTCTTTTTCTGATATTGACAATATATTCTTACCTTGACTTTAAAGTTCATTTGGAAAATAATACATTGAATATGTAGTAGTATTTGTAAATAATGTTTAAACAAGTGAATATTGTTATAGGTTCATTAATAATTTATTCCTAAAAAATAAACATAATAAATTATTGGAAAACTTGTACTAATTTTAATATTAATTTCTTTGCAGGTTCAAATAAAGCAACAAATAAGCAAAAAATATGACATCATCAGTTGTAATAAGGGCAAGAATTGCCCTATAACTATTAAAACTTGCAAAAGGTTAGCAATACCACATGTAAACTGTCTTTACAATATAAAAAAAACATTTTCACATTTGAAATATTTCAATTTTAATGTTTTTGCATGTGAAGTAGCCAATCAATGTAGAGTTTGCAGTTTAGTCCGATGAGACAAAGGAAACAAGCTCCATATTGATTGGCTGCTGTTGCTGCCTTCACACCCTAATCCCTGTAGCAGCTTATTCAAACCAACCAGTAAGCAACAAGCAGGAACCTGCTGCAGCCTGCCCAAGCTGGGCCGAAACAAAGCCTTCAGGGACACTGGTCTTATGGCAGAAAAGCCAAAGTCTTTTGTTCAGATGCTAGCGAAGCTGTTTTCCTTAGATCTCACATTCGTACAGCTTCACCAGCATCTGAATAAATGACTTTGGCTTTTCTGCTATGTGGGTCAATCGATTCTAGAACTCTGGAGATCTTTGAAAAGTAGGTAAATGATAGGAAATGGTGTGGGGAGGAGCAGAATCTGGGAGCAGGCCCAGTGCCTGTGGTGACCCAGTGGAGCAGGATTATGGGGGGGAGGCAGGATGTTGCAGAATGTCTGCGATCGGTTGTAAAAGTGAACCACCGATATGTTGTTGCAACATATGTAAATTCAGGACCAGGTTGTAAGTACTTTTTTGGGGGGAAGTCGTAATTTTGAACAGACGCTAATTGAACTGCCATCGTAACTTGAGGAATAGCTGTATTCCTAATTATATGTACTATCAACCTTCATGTTGCTCAGAAGAACAAATTTAGTTTTATTTGCTTATTTTTTAATGGAATGGGTTATTGATTGTTCTTTTTTTAAATTAGATTATTCTGGATTGTAGTTTTGTTAAATTATCTTCAGATTTTTTAAAAAGGCGCTCAGATACATTATTACAAACATAATATCAATAATATACACAAACATAAAATTATAGATAATCTTTGTTATGTCTTTTTTCCCCAGAAAACAGGAAAATGCTGGCATAAGTTTTTTACCAGTAATCTATAAAAGCTGGAACCCAAAATATAGTAAGTGAGTCATTTTGGTCAACTTCTTGGCCTTCTTTTGATATTTTCACAAACCATGTCATTTGTTCTTTGGATATATTTGCTATTCTAACAAATTAACTATCTTGGGCAGTTTAAGTGTTCTGAGAAATGCTTTATTTGTTTTTCTGCCAAATTCACTACCTTAAACAGTTTCTAAAAGTCTTCCTATATATGAAGCAAAAAATTAACAGAAATTGTAAGTAATTGTGTTATAGCTTAATCTTTTATGAGTTATAGTTTAGTACATATATTGAGCAAATTTCCCCAAAGCACAAATTTCTTTGCAAAATCAAAATCCTTTGTTCACACAAGTCTGCTCATACTCATATTTTAGTGTTTTAAGGTTGTTTTTGTATGTATACATGTGTTTTTAGTTCAGTTAACAGATCTAAGTGGAGACAAACATATCAGGCAAAATCTGTACTTCATAAATTGCATGAAGTTCAGTTTTGTGATTCAAGAAGCCTATTTGGTTTTTAAAATACTATCAATATACTGTTGTAACCTGTTTCCTGCATTTTAAAATTCAAGGATCAGGATTTTTTTTGTTTCAATAGAGTGGTCCAGATGGTAGGCGGATCAGATATTTATCTAATGATAAATTTTAAATGAATGGCTAAATACGTACCATGGCATCATTTAATTCCATATTTAATTCCATTAAAATTAATTTGAACTGTTACAAAGCTTTGCTTTGTAGCCTTAAAAAAATCAAAGCATGGAAGACAATATAAATATATATAATTATTGTACAGATGCTATATGATTATGAATAATGCATAAAATGCAGATAGAGAAAGATTTTCATAATTTGATATTTGGGGAAAGTTTTTCTCTCATAATTTGACATCTGGAATCATTCAATTAAGTTTAATTGTTTGAAGATATAAAAAGAATGACTCTTCCTTACATTCCATAGCTCATGTAATTATGCCAACAATGCTGATTTTAAAAGAAATTAAAACAATTTATGCCAAATATCTCTCTCTATATAGCTAGCATTCATAATGGTAACATTTCTAGTATTGGGAGAAGTACCCTCTTAATATCAGTTGCTGGGGAACTTGAATGTGCCGTTGTACATCTGGATTTGCCATAGATATCTGCCATAGCAATGTAGAAATAGGTTGTTGGATTAGGTTAGCTTTATATGGTATCTTGTTATGGTTTTAAATACTATGGCATTTAATGCTGTGTGATGAAGACATGAAAGTTTCCCTTGCAGACAAAATTAGTTGCAATTGCTGCATTACTGAATTGCAGCTTGCTTATTGGGTTAACTGAGAGGTTAAGAAAGAAATACATATTTTATATGTCATTCTAGATAACTTTCAAAGAGTTGGAATACGTTTTTCTCCTGCATTTTAAGTTCTTTCAGTAGTTAAATACTTGCAACAGAATTTCTTTAAAATTAATTAGGATTGATAATTATATTTGCTTTAGTGCTTAAAAGATCAAGTTGAGTATTTTCTTTTTTTGTTTTAAATATAAAGATCCTTCAAACAAGGAAGAAGTTACAAATTCAGTGAAGAAAAATAAGGTTTGTTCATATATATTTAAAATAATGAACATTTCAAATTATTTCATTTTAAAATATTTTACTTATAATATGTTCTTAGATAAATTTTTCTTCTTCATATGTTTGAGCTATTGTATTTTCTGTTTTGTTGACATTTAAACTAATCATTGTGAAGTTAACTTATGGTACTTTTGAAAGAATTTAGAAATCTTAACTTTGAAAAATGCGGTGTTTGATAATATTAATGGAATGCCTTGGACTTTGATGAATTACATACTACACAATCCAAATATGCCTTATATTCCTTTAAATTTAATCCTTCTCCAAACTGTTCCATCTTTTGCAAAACTCTGAAGCTGGCATGGCGAAGCTTTCTATGCAAGAGATGAACACATGAATCGTGTTGTGCCACATTTCCAAATGTTTGTGCACATTGAACCTTTTGTCCCTGCAACACATAAAGATCATCCTCTTTTATGCCCTGTGCACATACATTCCCATTTCTCTTTATGAGACACCTCCCATTTGTAAATGTGGTCTCAAATCCTTGCTTGTCTAAACTAGAGACACTCAGAAAATTATGCTCTATTTCAGGCACACGTAATATATCATTAAACCTCTTTTCCAGATGTGGAGTTTGCACACTGCCTCTTCCAATGACTTTAGCCTGTAAAACAATTTAGAATTGTTAACAATTGCTTGACTTGCCCCACTGTCTATCAACTATTTGTCTCTGCTATTGCAATAGCTGACTTTTGCCACAGCAACTTGTCCATCTGCTGATTTTCTTCCTTGCAAATAGTTTTTTCCTTTGCAAACAGTCCTTTAAATGTGTCTTTTCGCCACAAATGAAGCACCGCCATTGTTGCTGTTCTTTCTGCTTAGAAAATCTTTGCTGGGCTGTAATCCTGTTTCTGCTGATACTTGTCTCTGTGCAGACATCTTGACTGTGGAACCTTCCATTGCTTTTCTCTCTCTGCTCCTTGGGCCCCCACCTCAGGATTTCTCCTCATGGCTTTTTCTAAAATGGTGTTTGTT
>JANHFT010005537.1:65355-79740 GCA_032467955.1 Pseudoxenodon macrops
CGGACACTCATATCCATCACGTTTCTCACCTTTGTGTCCAGAGGAGCCCTTTGCAAAAGAAAATGTCTCGCAAATTCGAGGTTGATTGAACTCGCGAGAGGATTTCTTTCGCAATGGGCTTCTCTGGACACAAACATAAGGAACGTGATGGGACTGCGAGTGTCAGGTAGGATGAGCGTCTCACGGTGGGGTGCAGTTTGGGGGTGGCAGGTTGGAGAGGGGTTGGCTGTGAGACACACATTCTACCTGACAGTTGTAGCCCCATTGCATTCCTCGCTGTTGTATGCAGGGAAGCACATTGCAAAAGAAAACTTTTAAACTCGCGAGAAGTTTTCTTTTGCAACGGGCTTCCCTGGACAGAACAGCGAGGAATGCGATGGGGCTGGAAAGGTAAGACGCCTGTCTCGAGGCCCATCCCCTCACCTGCTACCCCCAAACTGCTTCACTAAAGGGGGTGGGTGGCTAAGCAAGGGATGGCAAGCTAAGCTTCCCTTGCCGTCTCTTCCCCCCCCCCTCGCCGGGCATGGCAGGAGTCCTGCCCGTTGCTTAGCATCACTAAAGGGGTAGGAGCCCTGCCATACCTGGCGGAGGGGGGATTGCCCGCTGGGTGGGCACAACTTGCCAAGAGGTGCCAGGCAGCTGCTCTCTTGCAAGTGGAGCGGGAGTTTTTAGGCGAGGGGGGAATGGATGGGAGGCGGGCGAGCACCAAAAACCCTAGGGGCGGGAGAGAGAGCTCCGGATCAGCTCAGGTGATCCGCGGGTCTGGTTTAAGGGGCCCAGCTGCCCCTGGCTGACCGGGGAAGGGAAGGGCTGCCTGCTATGCTGGCCCCGCCCACCCCTTCAGGGGAGCTTATTTTCAGGGGAGGGCGTATATTTTCGCCCACCCCAAAAAGCAAGGTTGGTCTTATTATCAGGACAGGTCGTATGTTCGGGGAAACACGGTACTTACTAACTCTCTGCCACATACGCACATCTTAACATTTGTCCTTCTATTTTTCCACCTGTAGTAAACATTCTACTAAAGTACACAACATAATCTAATTGTTCTCATTTTTTACCATTTTGGGCAGCTTGAAATAGTTTTCTCTGTCAATTGTCCCATTTGGCACATCCAGAAAAAGAAACTTCTGGCACCTAGGAACTACCAAGATTAAAACTTTATTGAAAGATTATTTAGGTATTATTTTTTCACCCCTGGGTGAACTGGGACCGTTCATTGTCCACCAATTATACTCAGTATTTTTGTTTTGGGAAAACAGTCTGTGCCAGATGATGGCTCTGAGAACTTGGCCTTGGTAGATATCTCCTCTCCAGCAGCAGAAGGCTCTCATGCATTCCTTACCCCTCCTAACATTATTTGTCTCTCTCCTCACTGGGGCCGACCTGGATGTTCAGCATGAAATTGTGCACTAACCTAGCTACCTGTATCAGCTAAAGGATAGCCCCTCCATAACACTAAATACTGCAGTTTCCCCCTATGGTACTGAGAGTCTAGAATCTCCTTGATTTTGCCTCCTTTGACTAGGGTGGGAGGGGAAGGTTTTTTTGTAGCAGGTCTTAATTCCAAGCTACAAGGCTGCTTCTGGTTAAGGAACATGGTAGACAAGTATACTTTACCCCCCTCCACCTTGAACTCCTCCTTTGGGGCTCTTTTCTTGTCCCCCTGCCTCTTCTGCATTTCTATAACTTTTTGCAATGCCCTGTGCACACACACCCCCATATTTTCTTTAACTTTTCCGTCCATTCGGCCAAGGATGCTGAGGATGGCTGCTCCTGTGGGATTTTTGACATGGGTCCAAACTACTCTGCTAGTTACCCAGAAAGGGATAAACCCTGTACCACCCTGTGCATGGAGTTATTGTATGCCATTTCTGCAACAGGTAGCAGTTCAGTCCAATTGGTCTGTTGTTAGTTGACATAACACCTCAGGTACCGCTCCAAAACTGAGTTTGTAAGTTCACAGACTCCATTGGTACTAGGATGATAGACGGAGGTAAGGCCCTGTGAAGAGTCAATCAGGTTGAGGAATTCCTGCCAAAATTTTGACATGAACTGCACTGCTCGGTCTGCAATGATGCATTTTGGGACTCCATGCAGCCAATAGATATGCTGCACAAACATCCTTGCCAGATACAGGGCAGAGGGAATTTTCGGGCATGGTATAAATGTAGCTGCTTGGAAAATAAGTCTGTGATCGTTCAGATTAAAGTATTCCCTGCACTTTTCACCACGTCCACAATAAAGTCCATAGAAATCTTTTCCCAGGGCTTTATCAGTTCAGCCACCGAGTGCAGTAGACCGGGGGGCTTCCTGAGTAGCTGTTTCATTGAAGCACACACAGGGCAGCTGGCTACATATGCCTCTATGCCTCTTTTTCTTTTTTTTCAAGTTTTTAATTTTTATTTTTTTACAAATATATGAAATTAATGCATGAACAGTGTGGCACCTGGGTATCATACATTCTAATACAAGTAAAACTAATAAAGTTAATCATAATGATTAAATTCAGTCAACTTATGTTTTTCTGATAATAATACACATTTATATTAAGTTGCAATCTCTTATTGTTCAATTAGTCCATGTTTTCTCGTTACTTTTATTATATAAAAATGTATACACTAATATTCCCCCTTCTCTTACTTCTATCATTTATTCTAGCTTTTAATCATGTCACCCTTTATTAAAAAACTTTTTCTTTCTATCCTATCTAATTTCTAATCATGTCACCTACCTAAGAAAAAAGAAAAGAGAGATAGAGGAGGGGAAAAGCAAATTAGAACAACAACAAAAAAGAGAAATTATCTATCCATTGTCTCTTGTCCACTTCAATCCTTTAATTGCTATGCTTTAAAAAAAGAGAAGGGGGAGAAGCAAATCAGTACAATAATAAAAAAGAAGAATCATCTATCCATCGTCTCTTGCCCGCTTCAATACTTTAATTGCTATGCTTTTTTTTTTTACTTGCCTCCCAAATTCCTCTCTTAAATCTTTATCTCTGTCTGGATTTGCTTCTTGACAATCTAGGTATTTCTACCACTTCTACCCTCTTCCACTGCCTAGTCTCCAAAATTTCTACCTAGGCCACTGTCTCCCTTTCAAACATATTTTCCAACTCTTTTAATGTACTTTCTCCCTGGTTGCATTCATCAATCATTGTTATTTTCATTGTTATCTCCTCTTTGTCTTCCTCTTCCTTTGTTTCTTCTGTTGACTCCTACCTTACCTGGGTGTCTTGGACTTTACTCATCATCCCTCATATGGTATTTTCCATCTTTTCCATAATCTCCTTAAATCTTTTCTCCATGATGTGTCTTGTATTTTGAAAAAGTAATGCCATCTTCTTTGAAATTCCACTCATTTCTTTTTATAAAGTATCTTCTTTGATGTTTAAAAGTTCAACTTTTGTCCAACAGTCCTAGAATTATTTATAAAATCCTTAGATTACCCCTCAAGGAGTGTACTAGTCCCAGTTCTTTATATCCCATAGGTAAACACTCAGTTCCATTTAGATAGTCCCAGAGGTTATCAAAAGCCTCTTTGCATCCCCTTTGCAGGTTTAATCTTCTAGCATAACATTCAAGTGTCCCTTTAATTGAATAGTTTCCTCATTTTCATATTTGGGTCTCCAGTAGTCATAGCGTAGCTAAAAATAATCCAGTAGATATTATCACAGTCCTTCATATAGATACATCCAGACTTATAGTTTTTCCTTTCATCAGCAGATGGCACTCTCCATTTAAAGTTCAGGATTGTTAGTCGATCGCCGTTTTAATTGTAAAACAATTATAAAAGCAAGAATACGTTTTGTAAGTAAATGATTCCAGCATTTTAAAATGCCTTCCCAGTACTACACCTTTCCAGTTTAAGAGTTCAATTTTCTGTATGTTTCAAATGTTATTATTTTTCTTTCCTACGCCCCTCACTTCTGGTTTGGTAGTTTCTCAGAATGCTTGGACGACACTTTTACAGATAATTCTGAGCAAATAGTTCTAAATTGTTCCTTGGGGTTGAGTTTAAAGCAAAAGGAAATCCTCTCCCCCAGTTCCAATGCCAAAGGAATGATTTCCTTGGATTCTGATTTGATCAGGGACAATATTTGGAACGCTGACCTACTTCGCCTACTTTGCTCCAGCACCAGTCTTAGATGTTCATCAACTGTCTCAGTTTTGTGGCAGCCATCTTTAGCTGCCTCTTTCTTCTTCTTGCCATGGCTGAGAGGGAAAAAACCTCAGGTCAGGCAGGAAAGCTGCAACTCTCCTCCATGTCACAAAGTGCCCGTCCTTGTTTCATCACCCCTACAGGCGGCTTTGGGTCCTTTTGGAGCCCACAAACAGGAAGAACTCGACACAGGAGTGTGGAGACCCACTCCGTGTGTCCAATCCCACTTCGACACCAACCGGAACCCTCTTCTATGTCTCTTTTCATCTTTGGCCACCAGAACTGCCTCTTCACTAAAGTGAAGAGTTTTTACAAACCCAAAATGTCCTGCTGCCTTTATATCATTTTTGCAAAATCGAGGTCATTGGCTGGCTGGGACATATAATTTTGTCCCTTTCCACACCAACCCTTCCTTCAGAGACAAGGTTGTCTTTGTGCTGCTGGAACCACACATGGCTTGCCAGGGTGTCTTTAGGGCAACTAGCTGGGACGCTGCTTGTTGCCGAGTGATGGCTGGTGCTGCGCACTGTTTAGATGGGATGATGCAAGTCATTACTGCCTCTTGGGTGCTAATGTACTGTGGCACTTTCTTGCAGAGAGGGCATCTGCAAGGAAGATCTTCCCTCCAGGCAGATATTGGAGGGTGAAATAGAACCAATTATAATATTGAGTATATAGGACTTGCTTAGGGGACAGTTTCCGGGGGGGGGGATTCAGCCCTTCTAGGTTTTTGTGATCTGTCCAGACCTCAGATGGGACCTTGCTAACCCTCCAAGAACTATCTCCAAATGAGGGCCCACTAGACTGTGCAAGCCTCCTTTTCCCAGATAGCCCAGTACCTTTCAATATCGGACAGCTTGTGGGGCATGTTGTTGTGGCCTGCCAGCTGCCAGCAGAGTTGGTGGCAGACTCGGATGATGAGGTGTTTGGGGAGGAACCTTGGCCAGTTGAGGCTCTGGTGGATGCTCTGTGTCAAACGCAGACATAAAGCCAGGGCCGTCCGACATTTCCCAGCCCCCGGAGAGGTAGCTGCCTTTGGAGGCTGAGATGAGTGAGGAGGAAGAACATCTGGGGCCTGTTCCAGATGCACATATGCGCAGAGCAGTTAGGAGAAGTAAACAACGGAGGACAAGGAGTCGACTCGGGAAGCAAACCGCATGTGGACGCTGAATGGCCCCTCCCTGGCTGGGGAATAAATAGAAAGAAAGGGGAGTGGTTGTTGTAAGAGACAACAATTTGTATTTCTGTAGATTTTGCTCATTGTGTTTTGTGCATCAAAGACTGCTTGCCAGAACTTAATTTGCAGCCTTTCAGCTGGGAGCTCACAGTCTTGCAATTATTGCAAGGAACTGATAAAGTCTGTTGCTGCCGTTAATTCCTTGCAGGACTCTTGCCTGGAATTTTCGGTTGGTGAATTCAATTAATTCACAAGAGGTAAATAAAGAGGGAGTTTTTGCGACAAGGAATCTGTTTCTTGCTTCTGCTAGTACTGGGTCAGAACACATGTAGGTGCAAGGTTGCAATTCCCCGCTGGCATTCTTTTGGAGCAGGACTGCCCCTATGGCTACCTCGCTGGCATCAGCCTGTATTACAAATGGCTTCTCCGGGTCAGAGTGCTTCAAGACCAGTTCTGCAGTGAATAGGCATTTCAGTTTTTCAAAAGTGGCTTGGCAGTAAAGGGCCTAATCTGGGGGTTGGCTGGGTTTTGGTTTGCGCCCCCCCCCCCCCAGTTTTCAGCAGATTGGTGATCAGCAGGGCTATCTGGGTGAATGTGGGAATGAATTGGTGGTAAAAGTTCCTAGGCTAAGCCTAGGAACCTCTATAACTGCCTCCTGATTCGTGAAGCTCCCATTCTAGTATGGCTTTCATTTTGCTGGGGTCCATTTCCAATCCCTCAATAGAAATATAGCACCCCAGGTAGTCCAAGCAAATTTTGTGAAACTCACACTTAGACAGCTTTGCGTACAGTTGGGCTCTTTGCAGTGTCTTGAGTATTGCCCTGACTAGGTTCAGGGGTTTCAGTGTTTATTAATATATCACCAAGTACATCAAGACTGCTTTGTATAAATCAGGGCTTGGGGGCTGGATCCAGCCCCTGGGGTGCTACAGATAGCTGGCATACACCCTGTTATTGATCCATCCAGTTGGGAAAATGCCATGGATCACCTTAGTTTCCTCAGTCTCAGACCCAGTTGCTCCAACATCTGGGGGCTGACCATGTGCACCTTGAATCCTACAATGCTGTGATAGTTCCCTTCATCCCCAAGGAGGGCACCACGATCCCGACCCTGGCTGTCATAGGGGTGATGGTGCCACTTATCATTGGGCCGTCTTCCCCTATGCTGTTGCTCTTGTAGAATGCTGGACCCGCTTGGGTGGTGGTCAGAGTTCCCTCTTCCTCACTAGACTGGGGAGAGGACTCAATGACTGCCACCCTATATGTGTCTTCTCCTTTGGCTGTGGGGGACCTCTTTTGGGCTGACTGGCAGGTGGAGAAGCTGGCTGTGATGCAAGGCACTCGGCTGCTCGATGGCCCTCCTTTCCACAGAGGAAATAGGCTCCCTGGTTCTGGTGTGGCTTGTTTCCTCTGGCCAGGGTTGCATCCTCTTTGCCCCCTCTGGGACCTGGCTGTTGTTCGGGCATTCTGCAGGGTTGACTCTTGCACAGCGTGCCCTTAGAACTCCATCAGGTCGATCTCTACCTCGCTGGCTATTCGGAGCCACACTTGTAGGTTGCATGGCACCTCTTGGGGTATGCGGTTTTGGTATAGCTCTTGGTTCAGCCTTTCTCGGAAGTAGGAAACCAGCATACATTCAGGTCAGTCCCTCCAGTGGTTAGCTAGGCTGCAGAAGTCTTGGATGTGCAGATATAGGATTCCACACATCGGGCCGCCACGAGCTCTTCAAATCGCCCACGTAGGATCTGCATGAAAGTTTCCAGATTGTCCAGCTCTGGTGCCCTGCTATCGTTCAGGGACACTAGCCTTCCAGTAGCACCACCTTCCAGGTTGGATACCACTGTGTAAACCTGGGCTGCATCATCCCCCCATAGTGCTCCATGTAGTGCCACATCTGAGCCAAGAAGTGGGTCAGCTTGTCCAGATCCCCATAAAAACAGACTGTCAGAGGGGGGGTGTCGTTCGTCTCTGCTGCTGCCACGGGTGGAGGAGGAGGAATCCCAGTTGCTGCTGGGGCCACTCGCTGCCATGCTGGGGGAGGGGTGGTGGAGCCTGCTGCCACTGTTTCTTGAACCGGGGACCCAATCATCCCAACAGATGCAGGCATCACCAGCTGCAGGAGGGGAGGAGACTGGGTAGTTAGAGCTTTCACTCCCTCTGTCTCAGCCACCTGTTTTCAGTATCGCCATCAGTGTAACCTGAAAGATTTCTTTCTCAATGTGCAACATACTTTTTTCTAAGCAAATTTCACATTTTATATTTATGTCCACTCTTATCTTCTAATACTTTTAATAAAATTTATCTTCCTGCACTAATTCTGCTCTTACTCATGTTTCACTTTTTCTTTTCTTCCATGTCCATTTTTCTCCATAATTCACTCTTGGCACTACCAAAGATTGTCCATCCCACATTAAGAGTTCTTGCCATACTTATATCTCATACTGTGCCTGCCATAAATAATCAGCTCAGTTGTTCTTTTGATTCATTTATTTCCTACATATGCATATGTTGTTGTGTGTATTTGTGTACATGTGTGTGTGTACATGCAACACACACATATATACTCTATATATTTGAAATAAACTGTTTCCTAAGCAGATGTTCATCAAAATCAATATTCTCATTCATTCTTGGATCTAGGAATTGTCTAATTACGTACTTGGCATTCTCTCATCTCATTCCAAGCTTCCACTATGGTGTTTTTCCCCCCTGAATTATATTCTATTAGCATTATATAGAACAGGGGTGCCCGGGCCGCAGCTCACTACTGGGCCGTGAGCTGTTTGGACCTAGGCCGCAAAAGCAAACAGAGCTGCATATGTTCTTGCCAGTTGCTTGTGTGGAATCATCCCTTCTCCCCCCCTCCCCCGCCAGTCCACAAAGCCAGAAAGGTTGGAGAACTCTGATATAGAATTTTTCCAGAAATCACTAGTTTTGCTCAAGACTGACATTCAATAGTCATCAGATTAGGAATTCCTATCTTCATCTGTACCCACAATGAGATATATTAAACAATACTTTAACTTGTTTTTCAATTTTTCATTTAGGTTTGCCATAGCAAAAGTGGGGAAGTTAATTCTGCAAAAGTAGCAAATCTGGTAAAAGCTTATGTGGACAAATACAAACATTCACGAAAGAAAAATCCAGATGAAATTGTTTCTGTGGAAAGAAAATAAATCCAGAATGAAAAAATGCCATCAGAATGACTGCAAAGTGCAATTTTGACTTGGAATTTTAATTAGAAATAGTGGCTGAAATCTGATTTTGATAAGATTATTTTTCAATATAGTGTATAATGTTTTCTTATAAATAAATATAGATTAATGCTTAAACTTTATCTTTTTGCAAAAAGCTATGTAAAACGAAAATAAAAGGAATAAAAGACATCACCCACCACTCCCAATTAGTTTGTTGAATGCCACATACAGTATTTTTGTTTCACACAATCTGTCAGAATTTTGGGCAGGATAATAAAATACATGTGAATTAGGGAAAAGACTGGAGTAGATTTTTCTTTTATTTTCTTGCCACTCTTTTTACTTGCCATAGTAAATGTTTTAAAAATGTCTCACTTCATAGGCTGTGTGTGTATGTGTGTGTGTTGTCTTTTCATTTCTCCTCTTGAGGATTTGCCAGTGTTAAATCCCAATATAATTCTGAAAGGCATAGTGTAAATTTTAATCAAGCACTTCACCTTTGGAGAACCAACCCCTGTTAATATATTACAGAATATATTTTCATTACATTTAACATTGCGTTATTCCTTACCTAATTTAATTTGTGTTTAATATGTTTCAATACAGCATACTTCTAATCTTCCAACTATTTGAAACATCTGGCAGAATATAAGAGGTGGATTGTGTAAGCACAATCTTAGTCAAGTTACCTAAGACAAAGTATTGACGTTGATTTTAAAGCAAGCATTTGACTGAGGCCTGTGAAATAAAAGAATATTCTAGCAAGGATTATACTAGGATGTATGTCAAATTCATAACACCATGTCATGATGACCTTGTGCTAGTTTATTGCACGAAGTCCAAGTGGAGAACGATAGACTGATCTTAAATGTATATGAAGCGGTGAGGAAGGTTACTACCTAAAAGTAATTCATTAAGCATATTGCAGCTATATTTCAGTCCCTTGCTACCAGCTGTTTTTTTCATAAATGAAAAGCTAAGAAAATAACAGGCTTTGATTATTCCTTGCAACAAAATGTAACCCTAGTGCAGTAATTGCCTTGCATTTCATTGCAGGTGTTGTACTTGGAACCTAGGTCAATTAAAGGTGTAACTGGGAGAGAAAAAACAATTAAACATGTCTTCTTGATAGCATTTATATTTCTGGCAGGCTCCACAAAAGGTCCAAGACAAAGGGATCACCCAGAAAGTTAAAGCAGAGCACTAACACAGTTATCAATTCACATTCTATTTTAGACAGTGAACTCTTTGCCTATATTGTTTGTATAACTAAAGATAATATTTATCTTATAGAGTCTTTAGTGTGGATATTGTTTTTATTTACAGTCAAGTGCTATGTTTAGTCTTCTGAAGATACTTTTTGTTAGAATAGCATATATGCTAAGTTTCAATATAAAGTGGCTGCTGAAACTTTTAAGAATGCAATTTTGTTTAAACTCATAATTAGCATTTTATAATTAAGTGTATTTCTCAACCATTTAAGATGGGATAGGAATTCATAAGTATACTATGTGTTGGTTTGGTGCATCTGTGTTATTTTCTCAGTATTTCTGAATTTAGGTCTACTTTAGAAGTTCATGAAATTTCTCAGACTTACGTGCTCATTCTTAACTTTTCTTTGCTGAGTATATCTCTTGTCTGCATAAGATTTCATATTCACAAATCAGACTTTAAAAATCTACATTTGACCATGGAGTTAGTTTACTTCTTGATGCAAAACTAATTGGGGATCCAGTTCAGTGCTAAAAGGAGAAAGAAGATTCCTGTTGAGGTTGAGACAATCTTCATAATTATTATTATTGGTGAGATGATGGATTAGGAAATTTGCTTAATGTATTCCCATATATCTTTCCAGTATAGTAGCAGCAGATTGTAGCAAACTTTCACTGCATTTCCAAACTGAATGAAAGGAGATATTGACTAGCATGCTATTGGCCTGTTTCCTTAAATATTTTAAGTCATTCCCTAATATGCAGCCTTTTAAATGATGGTTCAGGCACACATCACTGAATTGAAAGATATTTGTTTGCTTTATGTGACAAGCATTTCACCTAACAGTGAATGGAGGTACTGTGTAGTTGTTAGTTCAAGACACATCTATTTCTGAATTAAACACTGCAAGCATAAGTAGGCATGCTTTGCTTGAAGTATTTCTGGGGCTGGTCACTTGGGGCAGAGTGATTGCATCCAATATTTTTTCCTTTTCTAATTACTTTGTCAGTACTGAAATGCTGATTCTTGCTGGACATCTTTATGAAGTATGTATATGACTAAATTTGGCCAATCTACTATTTTTTAAATTAAAACACTAGCCTTACCACAAATATACAAGGAAAGCTTGTAACCAAGCTTAGGAACATTTCTTCATTATAATAAGATTGCAGTCCTACCCACAAAGAGAGGATTGGTTACTTCGTTAGGGCATCTGGAATAGACAGGATTAGTCGGAATAGCCAAGTTATTTTTGTATTCCTTTGTCTATTGACTGTAATATTTATTTCTTGATAGTACATTGCAAGAATTTCAGTAATAAAACAAATTAAACTGCTTTAAATTGCTATGAAAAAATGATAATTTGATATTTCTTGAAATGGTGCACTGAGCACTCATTCCAATCTTTTGGTGTGCATGTGGCTTAAATGTGTTATAATTTTAAATGTAGGAAAATTAAAATCAAGATTACAGTGCCTGATGTAATCCAGACTCTGGTGTTTGTAGCATAGGGCTGGAATAAAATATACTGAAAATAATATTCTAAACAGTTTTATGTAGTTCAGAATATTTTCTAATAAATTCTTTTGACTAAAAAAAAAAAGAACACAACTTGGGGCAGTTCATAGCAATAATAAAACTTAGAACCAATAGAAACCCTAAAATAGAAAAATATAAGAATATAGTGCTTTAGCAATCTTTCTTGGATACTTTCAACAAAACTCATCCTATGTGTTGAAGCAAGAGATTTTCATAGCTTTCCAGAAGGCTAAATGAAAGGAGAGACTGTGGATTCCCACACAGGGCAAGGGCCACTACAGAAAAGGGACACTTCCTAAGCCTCTTTAGGCCCCATTAAGTGAAGGTGCCTAGAGCATAGCCACTTTGTTTCTAAGACAACCAGACTTGTAGAGAAGATCTAGAAAAAATGGAATTCTGAATAAAATGGCAGCATATATGGGAAAAACAAAATAAAAAAGACCCAGTCAGGCTGGCTCAAGAACCTCGCAGATGTTGAGGTTCAAAACTGAAAAAGATAGGTAAGAATTCACAGCAAATATAAATAGCTCACTCTTTGTATATGATAGCTTGGTATATCAGCGTACATCTCTCTTGTCCAACTCACCTTTTAGCTTTGTATGCAGGCAATACTAAATTCAATTATTGATTTTGATCTTATTGGTAAAAATAATTTTCAGATGGAAAAAGAAGCTCACAATATCAACTGGAACAACATGCATTATCTTAAGTTGAATTTTACTACTCACTCAAGAACATCTACATTTTCAAATCCTACACAGGAAATCACAGTGGGAATATCTTCTTAGCATATTTTTCTAATTAAATTAGCATCCTCTAAACTGATAAATAAATTGTAAAGAATATAGAAAAAGTTATTCTGGAGATTATATACTTTGAAGAAAAAATTAATAGCAAGACAACTGAACTCCTTAAAATAATGGCTTATAATGGAAATGCTGATGTAGCCTTAATTATAACACAACAGTGTTGTAAGAAAAATACTGTTCCATACCATATAATGAAGCAAGATTGCAAATTCTTATGAACAGCTGCAAAGGTGGTATGAAGGATAAAAGATAGTGTGTGCTGTTGGCATATTTCCTTTCATCCAAATCTAATTATAACATACTTTATGAAAAGAAAAAGAGAGAAAAAGGAAAATACATGCTAACTGTAGACAATAGTAATTCCAGTATAATTCCAGTGCAAAGTAAGATTGAAACATGTTATTTGTTAAGTACAACTAACATCACCCTAAGATTCATTATTTCTCTCCCCCCCCCCCGTTCTATGTGGAGAGAGAGGGAGGAAGAGAAGGAAGAAGAGAAAGAGAAGGGGAGTATTGCTCATTTTCTTCACTTTGATTAATGGTAGTTAGGTCCAGTTCTTAATAATATGTTTAGGGTGTGTTTCTTTCAGGGGTTAAAACTTTGGAGACACTGTTACTACTACTATTACTACTACTGCTAATTAATATCATAATCAAAAAGAGAATATGTTTGGAAGTAAATATTCATAGCAGCACATTAATTCCTTCCAGGAATAAGAAAGACCCTATGTTCCATCTAGCTCTCATACTCGTCTCATCTTGACTAAAATGCTCATAACAAGCTGTCTATTCCCCTCCCCCCCACAAAATCAGAATAAGACTTTTCTTTTCCAGTTATCAAACACACATCACAGAAAAGGCATTCTCTAGCACATGTTTATTTGAAATAAGGGTTGTCTGAGAATGGAATCGTATATAAAGAAGAAAATGTTTTGATGAATTGAGCCTAAGACCTACAAATTATTTTCTAAATTTTCTAATGCTCAAGAGGGTAAATGTATAGCATAATACATGTAAAATTGCAGTCCTAGAATAAAAATCTGATCTAACATTTAATCTAAAAAAAACAGACAACACATCATGCAACACAAGTAACTTGTCTCTAAATTGTGGCTTTTTCTCTTTGTAATAGCAGTTGTGCAAAATCAGGACCATTGAGCATGTGAAGAATATTAACCTTTTGTTATTGCATTATGATTATCTAAAAATGGACACACAAGTATTTATCTTAGCAATATCTTAATAAAAAACAATAGTTTTTCTTAGTAAAAATTGAAGTAACCTATAATATATTATCTTTATGTCTGATAATTTTTCAGACAATTTTTGTCATAAGAACTAGGTTTTCCTGGAATCTTACAAAAACAAAAGCCATATGGAAGATAAAATTTATACAGTAGGTATAATGATTGGATCTTTTATTTTAAAAATGTTTCTTGATTTGCAAAACAGGTAATATAATTCTGATGGATGGATTTATACAGGAACTACAAAGAAGCAGACACAATGCATTTCCTTCTCTTCCTGCTGACCTAATGATTCCATCTCATCCTTGAAATGATTCCTCTAGTGAATCTTGTAAAGAAACAAGCTACCTGGTCCTTTAATCCTGCTAACATTTTAAAGAAGAGACCCAAATTAGTTTTTCTCATACCAGATGTTTTCAATGCAACAGGGGATAGCTCTCCAGAGGTTGAAATAAATCAGGTAAACTCAGCTCTTCCCTTTGGAAAGCTGTATAATTTACAGAATCCAATGTTTTGTTTTGTTTTGTTTTAAAGTTGTGATTTAAAACATTTTTGCTTCCTGATATGCAAATAAGTGGATGGCTTTTTGTAAGTTTTATTTGTATAATAACTCTGCCTCTTAAAGTTGTATTAATGATGAAATAAGATAATTCATTACAGGAGACCCAAAAATCCTTATAGGCAGCCTGGGCATAAATAGGATCAATAAATAAAACTGTTACCTTACACTGTGTAGGTAATATTCTCTAATTTTAACATTCAGATTAAATCAGTAAAACATACTTCACTCTAACAAATCTATTTAGTTCCTTCTACCAAATTTTCTTCAGTGTCATTATTTTCCCCATTCAATTCCATAACATATCAGTGCTAATTTTGACCTGATTTTGTGATAATGTCTCTGAGAATACATGTGAACAGTTTAAACAAAAACAATAGGTCAGAAGGAGCCTCAAGAATTTTGTAGGGAGGATCAGTGGTCCTAAGTATCTACAATAGCTTTAATCACATCTTATTAATACTGGTTTGTTGGTTTGTTGGTTT
>JANHFT010005537.1:87516-97745 GCA_032467955.1 Pseudoxenodon macrops
CTTGGCCAATAAAGAATTCTATTCTATTCTATTCTATTCTATTCTATTCTATTCTATTCTATTCTATTCTATTGTTTTTGTGGCAGTCATTCTATTTCAATTTGTAGGTTTTTTGTTATCTTCTCCAGTAGTTTCTCTTCTGTTCTGCTGCTCCAGGCACTGTCACAACCACTATAGAGACTTTTTTGTCTTATTGACAATTGTTAGGTCTGGGGTGTTATGTAGCAGGTGCCTGTCTATTTGAATTCTAAAGTCCCAGAGCAATTTAACTTCTTCATTTTCGAGCCACCATTTCTTGCTTGCAGGCAAATGATATTTCTTGCAGATCTTTCAATGCACTATTGTTGCTACTTTATCATGCCGCTGCTTGTAGTCAGTCTGTGCGATCTTCTTGCAACAGCTTACCAGGTGGTCCACATTTCTTCAGCTTCATAGGCGGCACATACTATCTGTTGCTGTCTTCTCAATTCTGGCTTTGTATGCATTTGTTCTTAAGGCTTGGTCTTGTGCAGCCAGAATTAGTTCCTTGGGACTCTTTCTTCAACTTTCCTACTTTTAGCCATTGCCAAGTTATTATCTGCTTTCCCTGCTATTTTTAAAAATGTATTGGCCATGTAGTGCTTTGTCTTCCCATGCCTCCAATTTGTTCTTCATTTGGTCTTTCTTGTAGGCCATTTTGGTTTCTCCAGTAGTCAGTTAGCCTTCTGGCATACAAACTTCAGTGCATCTTCTTTATTGTCCTTCAGATATTGTTCCAAAGCCCTTTTTTCTTCTTCAATCATCTGATGTACTTGCAACATTCCACGCCCACCTATTTGCCTTGATAGGTAGAATCTGTCAATCTCGCTGAGAGGATGAAAAGCATGATTCATTATCATTATTTTTCTGGTTGAGTCCAGTCCACTATTCCTTTTTTTCTAAATAGTTTTTTTATTGAAAATACAATTAAAACAATTGGACATGGTGTGATTTCCCTGGTTTACACAGCTCTGTCAAGTTACACCTTACAATAAAATCAATTTTTCCATTATAACCTCATGTACAATCAGTTAACTTTCAATAAACAGTATGCTTTTTCGTCTGTATGCATTGCTATCTTACCAGTTCTAGTATTATTTACACAAAGTACTAACACAATGATTTCCAAATGTTTAACTTGTCAATTGTCACTTGTCTCAACATTCCTCCTCCATTCCAATCATTTATACACTTTGTTCCAGATTTCATAGTATTCTGATTCGCTCTTATCTTTAAGCTCCAGCGTCAGTCTATTCATTTCCACACAGGTTAGTATCTTATTTATTACTTCCTCTTTTAGGGGGGTCTCTGTATTTTTCCATTTTTGTACGAATGTTAGTCTAGCTGCTGTTAGCAAATGCAACAATAGGTATATTGTTCCTTTATCATAGTTGTCTATAGTAATACCCAGAAAAAAGAGTTCTCGTTTTAATTCTATATTTCGCCCTAGTATCTCCTCTAGCCAGTGTTTTATCGATCGGCAAATTTTTTGGGCTTTTGAGCATTCCTACCACATATGGTAGTATGTCCCTGGCATTTCATTACATTACAAACACTGAAAGAAGACAGAAAAGGGTCATCTATGCAGGCAGTCTACCACCGTCACCTCACTAGCTGCTGGTCCACTGGTGCCCCAGACTGCCTGGGGCAGCGCAAGAAGCCTGCGTTGTCACGGAGGGAGGGAAGGCCATTTTACCTTGCTCTGCCCCCTTAGGTAGCAGCTGCCTGAATCTCCCCTCTGCGTCTTTTGGCACGCACGCCTGTTGCTGGTCTTCGCATACTCATGCACGCCAGAAACTAGACCAACTGGCTGGTGCACACGTGCACTCTGTAAACAAGAAGATAGCCTTTCTGGAGCGCACATGCGCAGTGGGCAGCTGCTCTTCCAGTTTTTGGCGTGCCCGTGCATTTTAAAACCAGCCGGCTGGCCGGCACACCGGAACCCGGAAAAGAAACGGGCGATGGCTCCGTGTGCCAGGAGAAATGCCTCTGCATGCCACTTCCAGCACACGTGCCATAGGTTTGCCATCACGGGTCTAGATCAATCCCATATCCAAAATTTCTACTCCAAATTAGCATCGTCTTTTTTACCTGTTCTTCCCATATATCTTGTTCCAAAAGGTATTGATATATCTTTCTTATCACTTTATCCTCTGTTCCTAGTAAGATTTTATCTAATCCTGTATATCCTAATTTAATTCCTCAGTCTTTTTTATCTTTTGTATAACGCAATTGTACTTGGAGGTGTGCCCACCATTCTAGTTCCATACTCTCTTCTGATTATTTTTTCCTCTATTTCAATTCACCTTTTTCATCCAAGATGTCCTTATATCACTCTTCCTGATTTCATAAAATTTGGGTGCATATATATCTCCAATATAGATAGCCAAAATGGTGTTTCCCTTATAGTTGCCTTGTTTAATTTTGATCCAAACATCTAATAGTGCCCATCTGATGTAATGTTTCTGGAAGTACTGATGGGCCCTATACTTTCTTCCCAAAGAATTGCGTGCCACCCTGTCTGCATATCGTGGCCTTCTAAAGATAGTAGCCTCCTATTTTTCAAATGTATCCATTCTTTTGCCATGAGAGCTGCTGCTTGGTGATATTTTTCCCAATCTGGAAGGCCCAATCCTCCTCTTTCTTTGGTGTCCTGTAAGAGTTTGAATTTTATTCTCGTTTTCCTCCCTTGCCAAATGAATGTAGATATAATTTTATTTAAATTTCCCAAAAAGTCCTTTCCTAGCCTAATGGGTATGCATTGAAATAAAAAAAGTAATCTGGGTAGTATATTAATCTTTATTGTTGCAACTCTTCTCATAAAGGAGAGTTGCAAATTATTCCATCTGTCTAAGTCTGCTTTGATTTGTTCAACTAATTTATCATAATTATCACCTTTGAGCGTGGTACATCTTCCCGTCATTTGAATTCCTAAATATCTCACCTTTTTTGTTGTCTGAATTTTTATTCTCCCAATCAATTCATTTTCTTGTTATTTCATCATATTTTTTACTAACGTTTTAGTTTTCTTTGTTTATCCTCAGACCCGCTACTTCTCCATATTCTCCCAGTACTTCCAGTAGTCTTACACCAGACTTTAGGGGCTCTTCAATAATAAAAACCAAATCATCCGCAAAGGCCTGCAATTTGAAATTTTCTTTTTAAGTTTCTAAGCCTTTAATTTGATCATCTTTCCGAATTATTCTTGTTAGGACTTCTAGAGATAGAACAAACAGTAATGGTGATAGTGGGCACCCAGTCTACTATTCCTGCTGCATATCTAATGATTGGAATTGCCCAGGTGTTGATTGCCTTGATGGTATTTCCTGGTATTGAGTTTGGACTCCATTGAGATCATCTTCATACTCTTGATGTATTCACCTCTAATCTTTTTCTTGACTTCAGTATGTTTGATATTGTTAGCTTGAAGGATATCCAGGTATTTGTAGTAATATCTTCATGCAGACTCTGGGGCATCTTGATTTCTTCAGTTTTCACTATTTTTCCTTGTCTGATAGTAAGTGTGGCACATTTGTCCAATCCAAACTCCAATATCTGCAATATCTTGGCTATATATGTGGACAGTGTTGAGCAGCGATTCTGTTTCAGAGGTGTTTCTCCATACAGGTTCAGATTGTCCATGTAAAGGAGGTGGGACAGTCTGGCAGATGATGATAATTACTATTTTTGCTGTTGTTGTTGTTATTATTGTTATTCACATTTAAAAACTATATAAAAACTATAAATATAATAGGTGAATGGATGTTAACAATAATGGAACTATCATAATATTCACTGTGGGATCCCCAGGCTTGATGGCAAAACCAAATCTTAAAGGACATTTGAAAAATATGAGCAGCCTAAACCCGGGGAAGGATATTCTACAACATGGGTGTCATAGACAAGAAGGCCCATTGCCTAGTCCCAAAATGACAGAACTTGCAGCATATCTTCTCTACTAGATCTGGTGGGACAGAAGGATGTAACTGGGTAAGGTTTGACCCCTCTAATAACCTGGTCCCATGTATGGCTTTAAAGGTCAAGGCTAGCACATTGAATTGGATCTGGAAATAAATTACCAATGCATCTTGCAGAGCAGAGGTGTAATGTGTATTCTACAAGGAACACACATAACTGCCTGCATCATTCCATTTTGAAGTTTCTGGGTGGTCTTCAAGGGCAGTCCCACGTAGAGTGCATTACAATAGTCCAACTGGGATATGACTAGGGCATGAGTGACCATGAGGAGGGCCCCTCGATCTAAGAATGGGAGCAACTGTCATATAATATGAAGTTGTGCAAAGGGCCTTCTAGTCATGACTGCTACCTGCTCCACGAGCGGAATCTGTTTGGGGCAATGTAACCCCATTCAGATAATATAGTCCTAGAACTGGATGGTCCTTAAACCTAAATCTATGCCATATTGCCAAAGTCTGTTGTTCCCCATTCAGACCCTCACAGCCTCAAGACACTGGGATAAAGTATGCACAGTATTGCTTAATTCACTATGTATGTAGATGTACAATTGTGTATCATCAGCATATGGGTGATACCACACCCCATGACATTGAATTAACTCATCCAGGGGCCTTCTTTAAATATTAAATAGGGGAAGAGAAAGCACCAACCCCTGCGGCACCCCACATAATATGGGCCAAGTGGGGGATCTCTTCTCTTCAAATAACCACTGATGGAAACAATCCTTGAGAAAGGAGGTGAACTACCACATCACAATGCCATCCACTCTCAATCCTCTAAGTCTATCCAGAAAAATACCATAATCAATGATATCAAAAGCTGACAAGAGATCAAAACACAGCAAAGAACCCTCATCCTGCCCATGTCAGATATCAACCAAAAGCACAATGCAGTTTTCATTCCATACCCAGGTTTAAATCCTGACTGAAAAGGATCCAAATATTCCACTTTATCCAAGGCCTTCTGGAGTTGCTGCACAACTAACTTCTCAATCATCCTTGCCCCAAAGACGATGCTGGATACTGGATGAAAATCATCCAGTATTATGGGGTCCAGCAATACTTTCTCAAGGAAGTGGAAGACGAGAATCTCCTTAAAACATAAAGGAACCTTCTCACTCAAGAATTCACCATCATTAGAATCCATTCACACACCATCCTCAGCTTAGGGACATGGATTCAAAGACCAAATGGCTGAGCTTACAGTCCTAAGGACCCATCAGCACCAACAGATCCAAATCTTTTCCAGATTATCAAGCAAGACTTTTTATCAGATATTTATTTGGAATTTCAACAAAGACAGTATCCAACTATGAGTGAATTCAAGTGACCTTTACTGCCACAAAGTTGGTTTTAACTCATGTATAGCCAAATTTGTCCCCTGTAGAGTACCAGCAATACCTAGACTTCTCTTGCTTCAAATCCCTATTTAAACTATGGAAAGTGATGGGTTCTGCAAGAGGTAAGAGATCACATAGGTGCAATCAGACCTGGAACTTCAGATGCCACCCTGTTCCAAGTGGTGATCAAGCCATCGGGTGTAATGTTTAGCAGACCAGCAAGAAATCCAAAACTCCCTCCAAAGCTCATCTGAGTCTATTAATTCGCCAGAGGCAAACCAATCTATGTATGTTCTATACAGGTAGTCCTCAACTTACAACAGTTCGTTTAGTGACTGTTCAAAGTTACAGCAGCACTGAAAAAAGTGACTTAGGATAATTTTTCAGTTACATCCCCATGATCATGTGATCAAAATTCAGATGCTTGGCAACTGGTTCATACTTTTGACCATTGCTGTGTCCCAAGGTCAACTTTCTGAAAAGCAAAGTCAATGGGGAAGCCAGATTCACTTAACAACTGGGTTACTAACTCATTAACTCACTTAACAAATGTCTCACTTCACAACATAAAGTTTGGGCTCAAATGTGGTTGTAAGTCAAGGACTATCTGTATTGTATATTGAAGGAAACTGGACTGAAAGATGAACAAAGTTCACAAAATTAAAACTGGAAGAAAAAGTATTAATAACTATACTATGCTGATACTACTCAATAGTTGCAAATACAAATGATCTGCAAATTCTATTAATGAAATTCAAGAAGCACAGAGAAAAACAGAACATTAAATATAAAGAAAATCAAAATTAATATATGGCATCAAGTATAACTATCAGTGTTAAAGCTGAAAATTAAGATATGAAGTAGTGGATAGCTTCTACTTTTTTTGATTGACTATCAATAGTGGGACTGGGAATCATATTAGCACCTGCAGTATAGCAATAAAGGTCATAAAAAGATACTCAGACGCCATGTTCTGTCTACACCTACAAAAATCAGATTGTACATATAATGGTCTTTTTTTGATGTCCTATGGAAATAAAAACATGGACTTTGAAAAAAGAGGATATAAAAAGTATTGATGCTTTTGAATTTTGGGATTTTTAAATACCTATACTATAGATAACTAGGCAAACAAATAAATGAATTATAGAACAAATCAATCCAGAGTTTTTAATTTGAGCAACAATGCTCATAGCTCAAATTATCATATTTTGGACATATAATGTGAAGTCATAGCTTTCTTGAGAAGTATGTGGTGCTGGGAGAGAAGGGGGAAGAAAAGAGAAGAAAACAAACAGCAGCAAGATGGATGGACTTGATTGCAATACTGCTAAGTATAACACTGAAAGTATTCAAGAGCCAATTTGGAGATAGATCATTGTGGAGAAGGTCTATTTATGTGGTTACTAAGAATCAACATCAATTTGATGGCATATAATTATAATATATGTCTGTGTTTATGTTTGCTCATCATTTGTGAACCACCAACTCCACATGGATATATATATATAGATTGATAAGCAATTCATCATCCATTAAGCACTTTAATTTTCTGTCAGATCTACCTTGGAATTTTTAATTAGACTTTTAACTTAACTGATCATATCTTGCTTTAACGCGGCATATTTTCACAAAATTCATCATAAAATATATGACCTGCAATTCTTTTCATATTGAACATAATGAAATATCTTTCTGAGTATTAAGACTGTGCTATTTAATTATTAAGGGAGTTTACACCTCTTACTTTGTGGAAGGTTTTGAACTTCCTACTTGTCCATGTTCATCTTGCTTTAATCCCGCAAGGAGAGCATCTCGTGAGCAATGCTTATCCTGTTTGAGAAAGAGAAAGTAGTATTATTACATCATACTGGAATTAATTACAGTAAGTCTGACTGGTGAACTTGTAGGGATTATACACATCCAAATGAATGAATGGAGATTGTATCTGAATGGACAGCATCACAGGAGATTCTGTATACTGTCCAGTCAATATGGATAATCAGCAACATAAATTAAAGAGAATGATTTTTTAAAAATCATTTTGTACATTAGGTTAATAATACACATAGCTTTGTTATTTTACTGAAAAATGAAAATAATAGGAATCAGATGATTTTGGAAAACAATCTTCTAGCTAATTGCAGAATACTTAAATATCCTGCATTTATTGAAAACATTTGATATGTTATGTCACTATTAGCAATTTAAAAAACATGGATACAACTATATTTTAACCTCATGTCAAAAGAAACTGACTATCCAATTGTACAGTTATATAGATCTCAATAAAGTCAAAGGAGACTACTCTGAGGTAAATGGGATTACATTCAGAGATAAATGTAATAGCATTCATATCTTCAGCCCAAACTTTTATTAATAATAAATTATCAACTGTAATTAGACTCTTCTTATAGTTAAAGTATTAACCAATTAATGCTCTTTTAGTATTTTTTAAATCTTGTGCTTGCTTTGATTCTCTATACCGTATTTGTACCAGATACTTATAGAAAGTAAATACCTCTCTACTAGCCTAGAAATTCAAAATGAAAATCTCATTCCAGAGTCTTTCACTGGTATACAAAACATATACACAACTCTAAAGTCTTACATAATACTGTGTTTTACAATAATCCTGTCTTATTTTCACCTTCAAAAGACTGGACTGTATGATTGATAGAATTGATTGAGAAATTCAATACTTCCTTTTATTACTCAATTCATTCCTTCTGATATTGTTCTTAGACAGCAATTATCATTTCATGGACCAGTGTGCTACTTTTAGTTTATTTCAAACTCTTTATAGATATTTATTGAGAATTGGATGTTTGTTATTCCTATTTCTAAAAATAACTCTTCTTCAGCACTCCAGAAATGTCTAAAACACACTTTTTTATTTACATAAAAATTGTCTATAAACCCTAGAAAAGGAATGAGAAACTTCTACCTGTAGGTGGGTAATGAAGGAAAATCTTTGTCTCTGGAAAGGTTCACAGCCCTCCCATAAACACTGTCCAGGATAGACATCTTTTCCTCCATGCTCAGTTGCAGCATGATAGAAAACTTGGGATGGTGTCTGAAACCACCTGGAAAATAGAAAGGAATTTAATTTTGCAAAAAACAGTATATTCTTTTGCAATCAATTTTTTTACCTAGTTATTACTTATAAATCATCAAAAACAAAAGTTATTTAAAAGTGGCAAACTAAAATTATTCAAGGGTTCTATTTACATTTTCAAGAGCTACCTGCACAAGATTTCTGTAAAGGAAAAGGCAGCCCTTACACAAATATGTAAATAAATGGAAATGAAATATTATATATATATTTATTAGGTAGTAGTTTATAAAGACTTCCCATATCACTATGACAATATTAAAAGCTTGTAGCACTGACTAGTTGTCAGGTCCACCATTGTGTCCTGCCTTTCTGTTGGAAGCGGGTGGGGAAAAAGGCTTACTGGCATTTTTGCATCCTTTTGCTTTAACTGCTTGGGAATTATGGAGGTGGGATTGTCTTTGAAAATGGAGCAGATTCCGTTCCAGTAGGTTCCAGCCTGGTTTCAAGGCCCTTGTGCCCTAAGGGTGAACTGTTATCTGCCTAGCAGCTCAGCGTTCTCAAAACAACCTTGCAGCATCACATTGGCTGCAGGTGGACTGGTTAGGAGAGTTGTGATGTGGTGGCTCGGTGGCTAAGATGCTGAGCTTGTCAATCAGAAGGTCGGCATTTCAGCAGTTCGAATCCCTAGGGCCGCGTAATGGAGTGAGCTCCCATTACTTGTCCCAGCTTGGTGGGAAGGTAGCAGCGCTCCGTGCGCCTTTGCCATTTAGTCATGATGGCCACATGACCACCGAGATGTCTTTGGACAGCACTGGCTCGTGAGCACTGCCCCGAGAACCAGAAACGACTAGCATGCATGTGTGAAATTTAATAGTATTCATATCTTCAGCACAAGCTTCTATTAATAATAAATTATCAACTGTAATTAGACTCTATTTTTATAGTTAAAGTATTAACCAATTAATGCTCTTTTAGTATTTTTTAAATCTTGTGCTTGCTTTGATTCTCTATATGGTATTTGTACCAGATACCTATAGAAAGTAAATACCGGTATCATTTTCCTCTCTACTAGCCTAGAAATTCAAAATGAACTGTGCCCTAAGGTCTGCCAAGCAGCTCAGCGTTCTCAAAACAACCTTGTGGCATCACATTGGCTGCTGGTGGACTGGTTAGGGGGGGTTGTGATGCAGTGGCTCAGTGGCTAAAATGCTGAGCTTGTCAATCAGAAGGTTTGCAGTTCAGTGGTTCGAATCCCTAGGGCCGCGTAACCGTGTGAGCTCCAATTACTTCTCCCAGCGTAGTGTGAAGGAAGCAGCGCTCCGTGTGCCTTCGGCATTTAGTCATGATGGCCACATGACCACGGAGACGTCTTCAGACAGCTGGCTCTTCGGGTGAACCTGTACCTTTTTAAGGTTTGCTTTGTGCTCTACACAGGACTTTTCAGATTCCACCTTGCTTTCCCGCAATCACTTTCTCTCAATAAGAGTTCTTTTGATTCAACTTAATGGATTCAAGAGTCTTACTTTCCTGAGAGAACAGCTTAGTCAGGTCCTTACATTGGGCAGAATCTGCAAAGTTGGTGAACCCGGAGACGCACACCACCCTATCATAGAGATCATGCACCCGATGTCAGCTCAAGGCAGCGACCAGGAGGAAGATTGAGTGTTGGGGGGAAGCCTCATCCAGACCTCTGCCTGGGCTGGACCTCTCTGAGTGTACGGAGCAGGTCGGGAGCCTCATCAAGATCCAGGAGTTGGGAGGGGGGAGGAGCCAGCACTGCAGCGCTACAGAGGTGAACTCTCGGGGCTCTGAGAGGAATCTCTGGATCCAGCTGTT
>JANHFT010005537.1:106702-130147 GCA_032467955.1 Pseudoxenodon macrops
GTAAGTGGGAGGAGATGGTGATAGGAATAATGAGAAGTCTAATAGTAACAGTAATGCAGTCTTAGTAAGTAGTTTGAGAGTGGTGAGGGAATTATTTGTTTAGCAGAGTGATGCCGTTTGGGCGTTTAAATCATAACATTTCTTCAAGCTATTGCAGATCCCCTGTGATGACATCGCACCCTCCCAAGAGTTCAAAGACTATAGGTTGAGAACCACTGGAATAGTATAATCAGATTTGGGGTACAACTGGACTTGGGTTGTATTCATGACTTATGACATACTAGCCAAAACAGATTGGTACTGCCCTGATTTTTAACAAGGAATAGTGCAAGTGATTAAAATTGGTAATTTACTGAATGCCTTCTCAATTTCATTAAAAAAAACATTATGTGGAGGCTACCATTAGTTTGGGTAGCAAAGATCAGTACAGTTAGGCCCATCTTGTAATGCCCATAGTGTACAAAATATTGCAACTTGGAAATGGTAAAGTACTTCCATTAATGAATCAAATAAGAGGACAATAGATAGGCTGTACATCTGTGGAATTAAGAAAAGAGACAGGATATAATAGATTTAAATAAGGTTCATCTTATCTCGTAAAGCAGAGTGATAAATGCTTGCAGGAAACTGAAAATGTAACATTAATTACAAATGAAAGAGATGTAGTGCTTATTGTAAACTATCAGTTGAAGCTGTTGTAAACATATATGAATATAGGAATTGATAGGTTCATGAAATTATATGTCACATTCCAATGAATGGTGTTAGTGGACATGTTAGGGAAAGTTAGGAGTTAAGGGGAAATTGTGCAATAGTCTGAATGAAGATGATCCAGGCAAAAATGCATTTTGGAAGGTGATATGGAGGATGTGAAGATATAAGAAGATACAAAAAAAGTGATCGGGTCATCCAGAAACCCAAGAATAAATCAGAATTTTGATTGAGGATTGCTTAGAAAGAAATCTGTTCCTTGGAATAGGACATTTAAGCATAAATCATTTTGTATGTACATGTGCCAAACCCCAAACTATTATTGTGTTGATTGTTCATAATGAAAACTTGAGAGAATGAAGAAAAAATGCAAGAATAGTGAGGATTTTGAATTTAGCATATATAATCCCAAGAATGGGAAGTTATTATGGAAGAAAAGGGAAAATGTGAAAGAAACTAGAATGAAAAAAAAATGATTGAAGAAAGTAGAGTTGTTATAAATCAGTACTAAAATTAGTTTTATCTCTCAACAGAATAAATAGAAAATGGACGTAGAGAAATAGAACGTGAAAGCTGCTTGGGATACATTGAAAAGAATCACAATACAGAATTCCATTGATTGGGTGGTAGGATCAGCCAGTTTGCGCCACTTTGGAAGAACCAAAGTTGTTAACTTTCTGAGCAGTTTGATGAACTGGTTGTTGGAAGAAATCATTAGGGCAGAGAACCAATTATTAAATTATTTGAATCCAACCACTCGGGTATGCTAATAGGAAACATGGAAAAGATGATTAGTGGAATGATTAACTGGAAGGTGCTGCGGATGAGGAAAATAATAATAAAATGCATAAAATAAAATAATGGCAAGAAAATGAGCATGATGAAATTGATATTAAGAAACACTGAACTAAGTATTTCAGTGATTTGTATGGTGATGCTATTCTGTTGGCTGAACACTTGCATGATTTGCAGAAAATGTTAAGAGAGATTTATCCATCTTGCTTTATTGTATAATGCAATAAAGAGGAGACCTCTGAAGCCAAGATACTGATGTTCAACAGGTAAAACTGACTAACATAAATGAAAAAAACAACAACAAGTCAGTAGTTGAATCACTGCACATTTGGCAGAATGTTTACTGAAGATGGGAATTGAGACATTTCATGACCTGCAATTACTGATAAAAGATAGTGGGCAGTATGTTGTCTGTTCTGAGAAATGAACGTGTGCCGAAAGATGTGAAAATGGCTGTGAGAGAGTACATTTCTGTTCACATTATTAGTTGAAAGTCAGAGCTTTGTGTATCAGGAGAATAAGTAAGTTGAATGCAGTGAGAATGGGAAAACAAGAAGAAATGGCTCAAGAATGAATGGGGACTGAATTGAGCGACTGCCAGGAAAGTAGTATGTTTTTGGTAGCTTGGTCCTATAAGTAGAAGGAATGGATATTGAATTTTAAAATAAATACCGTAGATGAAGAATTAATGGGTTGGAGTTAAGGGGAAGACCATGAAGGCAGTGACTGGATTGAACTAAGAAGACCCTCAAGAAGAAAGAGATGATTACTTAATTGGAATAGAAGACCATAGATGAATCCATATGTAAACATGGTAGAAGATAGGTGACAATGTTTTACAAAGATAGAAAGATGTGAAGAGATATGCTGAATGATATCAGTGTAAACTAATTTTAATTATATTACCTATTCTTTTCCTTATCTTGTGCCTTAAATGTATTTGCCTTACAGCTTCTTACTCCTTTTCATGCATATAATGACTGGATTCCTTGTAGTAGCACAGCTACCATCACATAATAGGTATCTACTGCTAGGCCATAAGAATAGACTTTTTAAACTAGCCAGGATGAACTGGAAATAACTTTCACTCTAAACAATATGTTTGACATGTTTTCTTCCCAAGTTATTGTTGGCTTTGTTGAGAAACGTTTCGGAAAGATATGCACATTGAAACACACCCGTTATGTGGGAGTTAATTATAGCAGAACCAGGAAAATCATAGAAAAGGGTTTGGTTGATTTGCAGTGAGGGATGTAATACTGCAACATCTAGGGATATTTCATATTGAGACTTAGAGGACAACATGCTATTATTCAGAGTGTATTTCAAGAGGAAATATGGGCTATTAGTGGACAGTGAAGTGGAAGAAATCATGTACAGAGGAAATAGGAAGAGATGAGAGGAGCATGAGAAATTGGAATAGTAAAAGGGATACATTTAGGATTTTTTTTAAAGCATTCCATTTGAAGACTGATGTGTTTCAGTTCCCCTTAGCATGACCAAGGAAGAGGAAATATATCCCTCAAAAACAAGATATCAAATGGCATCAAACTTGGGAATCCTAATTTCTCTCTGTATACAGTTATGAGGAAATTCAAAATAATGAATATAATTTCAGTTCAGATAAAATGCATCTTATCAAGCATTATCTTTAGTGCTTGCATTAGCAGCCCATCTAAAGGGAGATGGTCATTTGAAAGGTAGAGCACATCACCAGTCTAGTTCCCTTAGAGACCAGCAAAAATATCTACAGTATTTTAGTTTTGCTCATTTCCTGGACTGTACAGTGGAACCTCCGTTCACGATGACACTCCATGCCAGGGCTTCGGTCGGCATCTGATTTGGTCGTAAATGGAAGCACGACTTACTGCGCATGTGCAGACACACACAAAAATTGTGCCGAAGGGGAAATCGCCACGCCAGGGAAAATTGCTGCGGCTGTGTTTGATCGGGAACCAAAGATATGATTGTGAACAGAGGTGAGCTGTGAGCAGATTTTTTGTTCGGGAACCAATTTGGTCGTGAACTGGGGTGTTTGGGAACCGAGGTTCCAATGTATGTTACTTCAGTCCATTTCTGCATACATTTTCACATCTGGCAAAAATGCATACCCATATGTAATAAAATATATCTGTGGGTTTGGGGAGAAGCATGGAACTGGTCTATTTTCACTGAATAGGCAGTAAACAAGGAGCTATGATAGGCCTTTAATGATTATATTTTATTATCAATGGAAGAGCACATATCATCATTATAATCAGCAGCAGCAGCAAATATTAATATGAATTCCAGAGAGTAATAATGATCATTTAACAGGGTAAAATACATAAAGAAGCCATGGGACTTGGCAATATCACTACTGCATTGAGTTTCTTCTACTTTCATTCCTAATAACCTCTCCAGAAATTCTTCTCTGGAGCAGATTTTGGAGATATATGAGGGGTGCAACCTTGGGTAGAGCAAAGGCCAGCTGACTGTATGAATAAAAATTTGTATCTACAACAAAAACAACAAAAATAAAGAACTGATAAATACAAATGCTAGTGAAAGGGAGGAGAGAAAGTAAGAAAAAGGGGCTAAGGAGATTAATATTATGTTTACATGTTTACAATTCATACCAGGTCATATTCAAATTAGTATACATTTTAAGCAGAGTTGCATTTCTGCGTGCTTGGTCACATTTCAAGCATAGAAATGCAAATTGTTTCATTAAATGCTGCACCTTTACCTAGTGCAATGGTTCTCAACCTTTTCTTCACCACGGACCCCCTTTAAATACCGTTTGGGGCTATGGACCCACAAGACTTAACTCGAGATTTAAATCATACATTTATTCAAGTCTTTGCAGAACCCCTGTGATGACATCATGGCCTCCCAGGGGATTCACGGATCACATTCTCAACCACTGACCTTTTACCCTATTGATCTTTAATCAATCCATCTGATGACATGAATAATGTCCTGACCTGGTGAGCAAATAAGATAAAAGGAGTTCAGAAGGCAAAAGGAAACTTATCTAGATCCTGGGTGTCAAATTCGCTGCACCACGTTGCCGTCACGTGACGTTTTGTGACATTTTTCCCTTCACGGAGCTGGGGTAGGCGTTGTCTGCATGTGATGCCTCAGGCCAATGGGCTGCCAGTTTGACACCCCTGGTCTAGACTTATGAAAATTACTCTCTTCTGAGATTTTTTGTAAAGTGAGTTTAGTCTAAGCATTATCAGTATTTTGCTGAGAAAATTCAGTTGTGAAATCCAAATTTCACAGGAGAAATGCGGCTTCAGTGGTTATGCATAGTAAGCCAAAAAGTGGGACAAATATTTAATACTGGAATAAAAATAGCCTCTACAAATATCTCAAAGATGCTTTTTCAGGAGGCAACTTGCCTTTTTTTCCCTTTGAAGACATTTCGCTTTCATCCAAGAAGCTTCTTCAGCTCTGAATGGATGGTGCCCAGTGGAAGGATTTATATTCCTTGCAGACGGCTGATCATTTGCATTCCTCAGGGTCACCTGAGTATTGCAAATGTGTGTGGAGCCTTTTTGGCTGCAAGATATTTTCTGCCCTGTATCCCTTCACTGTTGAAAACAGGCGCAGGTTGTTGGGGATGAGAATCCTCCTCGTGGCTTCAATGACTCTCTAAAAAGAATGCAAATGACCAGCCGTCTGCAAGGAATATACATCCTTCCATTGGCCACTATCCAATCAGAGCTGAAGAAGCTTCTTGGATGAGAAGCAAAACGTCATCAAAGAAAAGCAAAGAAGTCCAGTTGCCTCTTTTGGGACATCCATGACCTGGATGACTGAGAATCTCCATAGACATTTAGCCTCTTCAAATACCCATTGGATCTGAACATTATGCCAAAAATCTTTTTTTGGGGGGAACATTCAAATTCATATTCGTTCACTTTTCTTATTGCAAATATTGACATTTTCAGATTTATAAGCCAAAGACTGAAAGTCACCTTTGCTCCAAGTTGCAGCTCCCTGCCCCAAGCCCTGTTCTTTGTTTTCTTGTTCCTGTCAACATATAGAACAACAAGGTTCCAGATTTTTTTTCTAAGTTCTTTGTCCATTAAACCCAAAATAAAAGTGTCCGGCTTAATTTGTATATTCACTTCAAGAATTTTATCTATTAAAATATGAATCTTACCCCGGTATTTCTTTGCTTTATCACAAATCCACCAAAGACAGTACAAAGTTCCTTCTTTGCATTTACATTTCCAACATACATTTGAAATACCTCTGTATATCCTAAGACAATTTATCAGGTGTTAACTATCAAAAGTACAGCATTTTATCAAAACTTTCTTTTCTTTTATTGAAATGTAAATTTTAGACTCTATATATTTGATAATAGATCCACCAGTCCAGCTTTGCCATCATTTCTTTTCTGAAAAAGGATTCCTGCGGTGACATCCAAAGAGGTATCTTTATAGAGAATCTTGCTTTGTATTTCTTCCAAGCCCTTAGGATGGCATAACAAACAGTTATGATTTTGAAATCTGAAATAAGCAAAAAATTTAGAGAACTACATAGCTGGCAGTTGGTGGAATCTGTTTCTGTAAAGCAGAAGTTTCAAAAGTTTTAAAAGAATGCAAAACAATAACCAGCATTTGGAACACTCATATTGCCTTTGAAGAAAATACTGTTGCAATGTCATGTGGCATTATTAAGCATCTTTCTTTTGGTATTCAATTGCCTTTATTTATGTCCTTGTATTATGATGGCATTAATGGCAAATAATATTATTAGCTATTAAATGCAACAGCCAACTAATTATGCTTCATTGCGTTACTTTTGTTTCTCCTCTATAGTCCCATCTTTGTACAGCATTGACTTTTACATACTTACTGGCTCTTCAGAGCCTCTCAAAAACCATCAGAACAGATCGTACTGTTAAGTGCAGAAAATAGGCTTTTTACAAGCTTGAAAATTAACAGGCAGGAGAGAAGGTTTATAAAAATGATTTAGGCCATCAATGCATTTGTAGAGTCTGTATACACGGTTACAATTGTTCAATAAGTTCTTTCTCAGATTAGTATATCTTAACTTTATGCTTTTAAGAAGAGGTGGAGTATTTGCTGGGTTAATTCTATGCAATAATCAGTGTTCCAATATCTCAGGGGCTGCCACAAAGAAGAGGGGGTCAAGCTATTCTCCAAAGCACCTGAAGTTAGAACAAGAAGCAATGGATGGAGACTAATCAAGGAGAGAAGCAACTTAGAATTCAGGAGAAATTTCCTGACAGAACAATTAATCAGTGGAATAAATTGCCTCCAGAAGTTGTGAATACTCCAACACTGGAAGTTTTTAAGAATATGTTAGATAACCATTTGTCAAAAGTGGTGTAGGGTTTCCTGCCTAAGCAGGGGGTTGAACTAGAAGACCTCCAAGGTCCCTTCCAACTATTTTATTCTATTCTAATATAGGAATGCTGAGAGTTGGCACCCCACTTTTCTAATAGGCATCTGGTTCAGCGGTGAAATCTACTTACCTTCCCTACCGATTCGGAAACACGCGATTCACACACGCTTACTTGCTTCGCTCGCGTGCCGGCATCACAAGTGCTTTTTTACCCTCTGTGCATGCAAAAACCCCAGAAATGGTGACATTCAGGTGGGTGGGCGGAGCCTCACACAATGGCCGCCACTGGTTCTCTGAACCACTAGTGGCTGCTGCTACCTACTCGCCCAAACCAGACCGAGTAGGTAGCATTTCACCACTGATCTGGTTAAAAAGCTATTATTGTCATTGGCAATAATGAATAGAAATATAGGCCAATCTACACATGCAGCAGAAAGCAGAATGCTAGAAAAGATGGGAGAATGTTGAAGTAATAAAATGCCATGCAGAGTGTCAGATTTTTAGTGGAATAGTACTAGCACTAACACATAGACTTATATACCACTTCACAGTGCTTTACAGGCCTCTCTAAGCGGTTAACAGAGTCAGCATGTTGCCCCAACAATCTGGGTCCTCATTTTACCAACCTGGGAAGGATGAACATCCATTTCTCCAGTCTGATATGACAGACGAATTCAATGTATGGTTTATTAGTGCAAGTTCACTTTTCATACAATTACTGACTATTTGTTTGGCTACACAAGAATCCAAATGTTAACATTGTTTGAGAATAGGAATTTTTTCATAATTCGGTACATAACAATTATCAACTTTTTGTTAAGAAGATTAAAATTCATTTTGACCAGTAAATAAGTCAAGAAGAGTTGATTGTGTGTCTTACATTTACTTTATAAAGAGATGTGTTAAACCGGGTGGAGAGAAAGTACAAAACGAAAGCCTTAGATTAACTCTAAACCACTATACATGCTGGGGTCAGATCCAATTAAATTTTTGTGTATTTCTTGGCCGGAGATGCATTAAAAGAGAACAGGAAATTAATGTGTTCTTCACAAGGGGGAGTACATTTTATAATTTTAATCTTATGATTAAAACAGCGCGGACATTAAAAACGACAATAAAGCCACAAATAGGATGAAATTGGTCACAGGGTGAATGCCTCACGGTGGTTAATGTAACTGAAATACTGCACAGGATATATACTGTGTAAAAGAGAGGAATTTCCTACTTTCCCCCCCTATAGAAGTCATATAAAACCCTGTACAAAAGGACATGACACAATCTAACCCCTTCATCTCTCTCTGCTCTAAGAGGGTAGGAGAAGATGCACTTGATACTACTATTATGATAGACAGCTTCTGATTAAAAATCTGATTTTTTTAACGAGGTATCTAGATAATTAAGTCCAGTTTTATAATCCTTGAAAAAATACCATCCTTGGTTGACTGAATACAGGCAGCCTCACACTAGTGCAGTGTGTTAAAAATCTGTTTACCATAAGTTCATGAATTCTGTTAACTGGGTTCTATTAAAATGCAAAAAAAAAATATATTTTAGCCTTCCATTGGAATGCACATCATGTTTGCAATTTTCAATATTATGACCCTTTTCCCTTCTTCCTTTGGGAATAGTCATGTACTCAATTGATGAATTTGTTAATTTGTTCTGCCCAGCTGTCTTGCTGGTTTATTAGCATCCTGTTATTTTATGCACTGTGCTTAAGTAGAAGTATATTAAAACTCAATCCCCAAGGGTCATTTTTCCTCTTGATGTTTTCCAATCACAAGGCCATCTTTAGAATTATGTGGACTTTTTTTCTCTAATGACGAACCAATGAGAAACTTGCTAGTAATTTAGTCATGCAAGGATAGAAGTTCTAAATATGGGCAGAGGGATGCCACTATTAGCAGGCTATATAAGAGGATTATAAACACAGAGGTTTATTACTTACATAAGAGAAAGCAATACACTGTTATTTCTAATACCTGAAGAATCATAGGTTCCTCGACTCTGTATTGAGTTAAATGTACTACTGTGAGGATAAAAGATTATAACATTATTTCAAACATAGTCTACATTTTTCTCCTTTTAAAGATGTTATAGTTAAGAAAATAAAGGGAGTTAACAATCTCACTAGATTTTTGTCATAGAAAGTTGACATTTAAAATAAATTGGCACAAAGCAAGCCACAAAACTAGAATTTCTTATGCTAAAATAATTAAGTAAAATAGCAAAACAAAATTAAAAAAAGATGTATCATTGAGGAAAAACTGTTGTTAGCACATTGCCTGAAAGGGATATATCTCATGGCTTGAAATTGATCTATCTTTGTACTGGTACAATGCATTTCCCTACCTCCAGAGTAAAAAAAGTGCATTCAAAGGGATTCATTTGGTGAAGCACTTATGCTGACTTATTACAAAACTATCTTTGATTCTTGACAGAAATAGTCAAATGATTGCTTTTTGATTTGCGTTATACTGTGGGTCCATCATCCAGGTTAGCTGATATAAGACAGAAATTTTAGTATGTCTGGGTGTGATTAGAGCATTAAATTTCTACATTATTTTGTAGAAATACGGTAATACAGGGGTTCCCAACCCTGGGCCATGCTGTGGCCCACTCAGAACTGGGCCATGGAAGCATGTGCCGCTTGCACAAATGGAGATCCACTCACATGGAACCACCCTCTGTTCCCCTCCCCAGTCCACAAATCCGAATGGTTGTAGACTGCTCCTGTAATACATTTCCTAACTGTTAGACCAGATTAGAAATACAGATTTGATGAGGGTAAATAACTATTTCCTACAAGCACAGGAGAGGTGTTCATCCAGGGGGAAATGCAAGTGAAAGGGGTATCACCCAGCAGTGGGTTGCTACCGGTTCGGCCCAGATCTGGTGAACCATTAATGGTGGTGGCAAGAGGCTCCGCCCACCCGCGCTGGATGCTTCTGTGCATGTGCATAAGTATCGTGCATGCGCACAAGCGAACCGGTAGTGACAGGATTTACAACCCACTACTGATAACGTGCCCCCTCCCTCAACTTCACGACCATTGGTTTAATCTGGTTCAGCTCTCATCTAGTGCTTGTAAGATTATATCTTACTATTATTTAATTTCACTCAAAAGAAAAAAAGTGGAACAACATTGAAATACACTGTTCAAAAATGATTTGAAAAGGAAGGTTCCCAATGTGACTAAGTAAACAACAATCATTAGCATGAAGTCTCTGAGCCTGGTAAAAAAGAGCTCGTGACACCAGTGAATACAGGATGCAGATGAAGGTGAATAAGAACAAAACACATGTGCATGCCTTTTGTACCTGCATCAGTGGTGGGATTCAATTTTTTTTACTACCGGTTCTGTGGCCATGGCTTGGTGGCCGTGGCTTGGTGCACTTGGCAGGGAAGGGTATTTTAAAATCTCCATTCCCACCGCATTCCAGGGGAAGGGAAATCCCCATTTCCTCCCGATCAGCTGGGACTCGGGAGATGAGAATAGATGGGGCGGGGCCAGTCAGAGGTGCTATTTACTGATTTTCAGAACTACCCAAAATTTCCGCTACCGGTTCTCCAGAACTGGTCAGAACCTACTGAAACCCACCTGTTACCTGCATATATCTGGCCTTCCTGCAAAAGATAGTTTAAAAATGATTCTTTGTCATTTGAGATATTTTGCTTCAATTCTTTAATAGCAGAAGCTGAGTTGAGTATTAAGGTTTGGGGGAAACTGTTATCCTTTCTTGGCCAGATCTGATGACCCCCTACTAAATTCATATTGGAATTTAACAGCATGTCTCTTTGCTGTCATCACTCGTTTGATATCCTTGGAATAATGTTTCATAGCTTAGCTTCTTTCAGACAAAACATTGTCCTCAGTACCTTGGGTATCTGCTGAGTGTGGCAAAGGAAAGAATGACCACATGAAGTTCATGACATCATCATGTAAATATTGTATCCTATGCACTTGCATGACATATCATGACATTATTGCAAAATTGTGGTTTTTGTGCAGTGATATTATGGTGCACCTGTTCTGAAATTATTGCGGCTTGTTACAAACTTTGTTGCATAACGTTTCCCGTAGGACCTAGCAAAACAGCAAAAACACATTCCAATCAACAATTTAGTAATATCCCTAAAGAGAGGCATGCAGCAAAAAGTTGTGGGTGCTCCAATACTGGAGGTTTTTATTAAGAGATTGGACAACCATTTGTCTGAAATATAGGGTTTCCTGCTTGAACAGAATGTTTAGAAGACTTCCAAGGTCACTTTCAACTCTGTTATTCTGTTATTCTATTAAGGATACTTCAGCAAATCTACCTTTCTTGCTTCTTTCCGATAAAATGGATAAAAAGTAATTCACAGCTGTGTTCCCAAGCTATTAATGTTTCCACCTTTTAATGGGTATCACAGTCTGAAAAGAAGGGGGAGAGAATATTTGTAGATATAAGGTGATGTTCTCCTGCCATCATTCCTCTCTGATGAAACATTAACAACATTAAGAACAGGTTTTTCCCCAAATGCCATCACTCTGCTTAACAAATAATTCCCTCACCACTTAGTAAACTACTTACTAAGACTGCATTACTATTACTATTAGTTTTCTCAGCGTTCCTATCACCATCTCCTCCCACTTACGACTGCAGGACTGTAACTTGTTGCTTGTATCCTATCCTTATGACTTTTATTAATATTGTTTCCTGAATGCTTATTTGTACCCTATGACTATAATTATGTCTTGTACCTTATGATTCTTGACAAATGTATCTTGTCCTTTTATGTACACTGAGAGCACATGCACCAAAGGCAAATTCCTTGTGTGTCCCATCAAACTTGACCAATAAAGAATTCTATTCTATTCTATTCTATATTCTACTTATACATCTCATTAAGAGATTATTTCTTCTATTAATGCTTTAAGCTCTAATGGAAAGAAGTCATGCAGATATCCTCCATTCTGACCTGCACTCATCTCTGCATGTTCTAGGGCTGATAAGAGGTCTCAAATCAGGCCTCTCATCTATTGATGACTCCAGTTGTCTCAAACGTTAGCCTTGTCCATATTACCTTTAATGCCTGTCTGCCTCATTCCCCTTGAGGCTAGCATTCATCTGGGACCTTGAAAAGCTTTCTTCATTTCAGATTCTTCTAAGCTGGCCACCACAAATTTCCATTTAATAGGCCAATTCACTTACAATGTATTTTAATTAAAAGTGAATGCAAGGTTGTTAACAGGATGGATAACTTCAAATTTGAAAATGATGGTATATTAATTAGATGGAGATGACAACAGTTCTAGCTATTGAAACGACTTGTTTATCTATCAGCACGAATATGCACAGAACTCTACCAAATAGAATAATTTCAGCTACGAGGACAAACCTACGTTCCTAACTGATATTCACAAAGAAATTCTGCAGAACTGTGAGTTTATATCAGAGAATTTTTTTCTCCTCAGGCACTGACTTTGAGAAAGTTCATTAGAAGATACCTGTTCACACTGGATGGGAATATATCAATACTGGTGTGAACGACCTCAACACAACATACTTATACACATATATCTTTCTTGTTCTTGAAAAATGTCAAACAAGTAATAAATATTTGGTACCAACAAGAAACAAGATATTTGACTGGTATCTTTCATGATGAAAACCAAGTTGAAAAATTAATTCAGTTTTAAAGTTCAGAAATGCCTGTTTTTTTTATTTTTTACAAATAAAATTGTAAGCAAATCATACTGTTCTAAATGTACTTTGAATCCTAAGATAACCAAATGAAAAGAAATTGACAGATAACTGGCCAAATGTCTTCCCAATTCTAAACTTTAAGATAGTTATGTCCCTTTATAGGCAGCTATTTGCAACCAAACCTATACTACAAAGGAAAGAGTTTTGTGAAATTTCTTCCATTTACTTATTTTAAAAATCAAGACAATTATCAGTTCCCAGAATCATTTTATATTCTTCTTGGTTGTCCTAGTTTTCAGTTTAGTTCTTGGCTTCTCATCTTGAAAAAGAGGTCAAGTAGAACAAAGAAAAAGTTCATACAAAGATCTTGAAGGTTGATTATATAGAAATTAATTAATTATGTTAACAACATAAAGAATAAACAGGAAGAGATTCATGATAACCTATATCCAACTGGAAGATATTATTAAATGATTTTATAGCTTCTGAGTTACTATAAATACAACATTTACAAATCATATGTAACCAAGATGAAATACTATTTGTAATTTAGATTTAACTGTTTAACAGATTTAAAGTCTACTTTACAAAATATCACTCATGAAATAATTACAATTTAAAGATCCCTAGACAAAATTTAAACATCCATCCTTCCATCCATCATAAAATAGCATCAGGGAACAAAGTTTTGTTAACATTTTGGTTTAAAACTAAACTTAATCAAATAATTGCTGGGATAAATATGGTAAGTATTTTCCACCAAGACTTATGTGCCATTTCAGATAGTGAATTACAAACATGTGAAGACAACCACTTGGCATTTCTGGACATGTTTCAACATACAACAGTAACCCAGTCTGTAAATAATCAATCATACACTGAGGCAAGGTCCGATTCACTTTTTCTACATAAGGCTGTATTTACCTCAAATTACCTTGAGGCAAGATGAGTGGCCTATAAATTTTATAAACAAATAAATAAATAATAAATTCGTGACCTAACAGAAGCTGATAAAAAACAGATTTTGTGTAGAACCACCTTACCTGTTTCACCAGATTATGCAGCAAGCCCAGAACATCTCACAAAATTTAAAGGGACGAGTCCACAGAATCAGTTGTACATTGTCATCAGAATGAATGAAATTCCGTACCCATGAAACTGCAACGTTGTGTGGAAATGGGTCTGATTGTTTTTCTGTATTAATTTCTTGACTACTACCTGGAAACTATGTAGAATTTCCACTACTTTAGAGAACAAGAATTAGACAAACTAATTTTTGTCTAATTAGAAATTATAAAAATTGTCATGAGGCAAGTTTTTGAATAAAAACTGACTACAGAACACAAATGCACAGTAACCAATAAGTTATACAATGTGGAAAAAGAATGAAATGGATTACATTAGGAATGGATACCACTTTTACAAATGCATTCTTCAAAATCTGCATTGTTTTTTTCTTATTTATTGTACTCAAATATCCCAAAATGTTTCTGCACAAAGAGCATCATATAGGAGTATGTCTTCACATTAAGCTCTTACAGATGTATTAATTTGCAAGTTTTTAAAACATATTTTATCCTGTGAATAATTTTTTTCTTGTATAAGGAAATTTTAATAGGCATACTATACGTGTTGTAGAAGTATTATAGTGAATATAGAAAGTCTACACATCCCTGTTAAAATGCCAGGTTTTTGAGATGTAAAAAGACCAGGATAAATCACTTCAGAATTCTTTCCACCTTTAACATAACATATAAGCTGTTCAGCAGTTCAATAGAAAAATAACCTGGTTTTTTTAAACAGGGAATATACTAATTAAAAAAAGAAAGAAAATGAGGTGGATACAAACTCCTAACAAATAAAGTAAATGAAAGCTGCATTTAAAAAAATCATTCCAATAATTCTTAAAGGTTCTAATCAGAACTTTAAACTTGTCTGGAAGCTTCAGTTCAAGCAATGAGCAATGAATGCTTATAAACCTCTAGAACTATCTGTAATTCTGTAGTATTGTGACCTGCAACATGACCTGTGTTTCATTGATCAAAAGATTCAAGAAACCATGCACTGAATGTTTTAATTGGACACACTGAGGCAACAACCTGTCTTTGTTGAACAAAGCATGTCAAGTTTTAATAATTGGTGGCAGCTTTTTAACAATATGTTTTCCCACCAAATGCTTCCTGTACTTGTCAATCAATACCATACATCAGCTTGGCCTATTCCCCATACAGAAGTGTTATAGCTTCGTTACATTCAAGGACTGTCTTGAATGAATTGCTCATTTCAACATTTCAATTGATTAAGGGCTTCAACTTAGCTATTCTAAAATGTAAAGTTCTGCTTGTCATTGTGATTTACTACTGTTTTATGGCATGACCAGCATTCATTTAAACTTAAGCTCACTGACAGATAACTTTACATTCTCCTACAAAATTGTTGTAATTCAGAACCCACTGTTCCACTATGATTGTGAACTATCTAGGTCCTGTGATTGAAAGGCAGCTCCATGATACTCCCAGTTTCACAATATGAAATTCTTTTGTTGGAATGTGGTGTTTTGTTTTCTCCAAGCACATTTCTTGTTAATACTAAAGACTTCCACTTTTATATGTGTTCTTTAAACATGGTTCCAATACACTGCTGGATCATCCAGATGATCCTTAGTAAAAATGATAGGCAGCCATGTAATTTCTGGAAGGCAGTGGTTTCCTACTTGACATTATCCCATGCACGTTATTCTTGTTCAGTATTTTCCATTTGGTGGACTCATGAATATTGAAACCATTGTCTGTATTTCCTTTGCCATTCTTTCTGTCCTTCTGGACTATTTTATACCTTATTATTGGGATAAATTCTGTTGAAAGACATTCTTGGGAAGAGTAACAATGTTATTGAAGGAGGCCATAGTTATCAGCAATGTTTCTACAGTCTTCCCGGTTTTATAACCATTGACAATGCCTTTTCTGAGGTGAGGTCTACAAAGATTTATTTTGACTAAAGCAGAATTCACTTCCATAAGCATTTTGAACAGCAGGTTCAAATTGTTTCAACCAAGTTATTGTTTTTATTGGATTATTTTCTCAAAGCTGCACTTGCCATCTCATTTACTAGGATATCTGATTCAATTTATGTTTAAGAGACCTGAATAATCTGTCCTAGAACTTTATGTAACTCTACAATAAATACATTATTACCTGTATATTTAAAAAGACATGCCACACATTTGGTTTGGACATTGTTTAACCAGAATCTCTTCAATTAATCAGTCTTAGATGAAATCCTGAGCACACTGTACTACAGGATTACTTATAGTTCTAAACAGTTCACAAACTTTCACTTCTATAAAATAAACTTCTGCTACTGAGATGGTCTATTACTTCTTTCACTGCTAGACTATTACATTTTATGTTCATCAACTTGCTTAAAACCAGGATGAATGAAAGACGGAAAACAGAGAAAAAATTTGCACAAAATAATCCTGTTGAAGTATTTATAGCACTTCACTTTCCACTGGAGCTGAGAAGTCAGTGGAAGAAGAGTTTAACCATTTACAGACACTAGAAGTAATGATATTGATTGATAGCTCTTGAAAATATAGATTCTTTTCCATCTGTGGTTTTTCTGCTTCAGTGGAAAAAAATATGCTATATGATTTTCTTGACAGTAAATCTTTATATGATTTTATCAGACAATTGTATAAATGATTTGAGGTAAATGAACATAGATATAGTATCACATTATTTCTACATCCTTCATTTCACCTGTGACATAAGGTTCATAATTTAAAAATAAATTTACAAATAGAAGATATGAACTAACACATATTCTTTCTTCCTGTATGGCTCACAAACATCTATCTGAGTTTATCTTTCCAAAATTGTCTGTTATTTAAAGAAAGCTTTTTGAAATAAAAAGTTATGGTTTACTAAATACTGAAATGATTAATGAAATTATGGCATAAGTAATAAAACTGTATCTAGACATTCTCTCCAAATCTACTTCTTGAAGGTTGCACTGAGTTGATCAGCTGAGACGAGCACAGCTTACACTAAGAATTAAAAAAAAATAATCTAAAATGTGCAACCACAAGTAAGAGCATCTGCAGAGAGATTTTAGCCATTGAAAATATCTTCAAACATTTGGAATTTTAAAAAGATACCTAAAGCAATTAGCACCTTTATTTTGAAAAAGAAATTATTATTATTTAAATTCTACCATTGTTTCAACTCTGTACATAATTTCTTAAAGGTGAAGATGGAAAGCCTAAGGATAAAATAAATGGAGTGTTAGTCCTGTGCCTAGAAGCAGTTTCTCTTAAATAAATGTGTGGTTGGGATCTAGGAATTCACAAAATGTGGTAAAATAATCTCTCCATAGACCCCAACCACACATTTACTCTCTCACACAGGAAATTACTAGCTGTTTTTTCCCTCTGTTTCCATTCCACAAAGTTAGAAAACCAATAATTAATACAAAAATCTGAAGGAATTTCTCATTGTATAACAATCTTTTTCATGTCTCAAACTATCATATGCAGCAAAGGCTACCAACAATCATACAAAAAAAATGTTAAATGCATTTTTATTTTACAGAATTGTTTTCTATGCTGAAGAGACATTTAACACTGACTTTCCTACAGAAAAGTTGTATACAACTGTCACAAAACTCTTAATTTTAGAGTTTTCTCAGATCCTAGTGTATATCAGGGAGACCATTAATTTATGTAAGCAAATAATTCACATGTAACCTGCTTTCTTTGAAATTGTGCATTTTAGGATGTTAGGAAGAAATGTGCAAGCTGCCTTTCATAATGATAATTAATCAAAATCAAAGCAATTGAAATTGTTAGTTTGAATAATTAAATTAGAATTAAATAAAGAAACAACAGATTGCTTTATATCAATTTTCCCTTTTATGTTTCCAGAAGAGTTAAATATTAAATATTATAAACAAATAAAAGTGAAGTTATTTGTAACTGTATATTTATAAAATCTAGAAGCATGTTCTAAAATCTAATTCCATTCATTATAGAATTGTATTTGCTTAGGATTTTAAGTAATAGAATTTCTATTTGAGATTTTTTTATACAGAAGCATGTACTATGCAGGTACTGGCTGCAAAGCCTAAAAGAATTTGCTGTAGAAAGAGTTGGTATTCAGACAATTTTTTAAGAAATCTGATGGTTCTTGCAACACAATGTTTAGAAATAAACCTATTTAATAATAGCTTAGCAAATGTATCTTGCTAAGTTTATTTGTAATATAGTTAAATTTCATATAGTCCAACCACTTAACATAGTAGTTTAAAAGACTGACTAGCAACCATGAAGAAATCAATATTGATAGGTTCCCATTTTCTTACTTTCTGATATTTCTTTGTACATTTCAAATTCTACATTATATGGTAAATTACTTTTCTTACTAATAATACAAATTTGGTCATGAATCCTTTAATTTTAAAATAAAAATTGTAATACTGTAATTACACAACTTACAGGAACAAAATATCCAAACCTTGAAAGGATATTATGATTGTTCATGATAACATCAATAAAACATATTGGTCCATAATATAAAGGAATTCTTGTCAAATTCCACTTAAATCACTGATATTCAAAAAGTAAGATGGTGCCCAAATCCCTGCAATTAAAATCACTGGGATGCTGACAGACTAAAAACAGGTCCATTGGAAAATCTTTCTCCTTGATCACCTTTGGCAGCATCTAGTTGTGTGGCATCCAAATTATCTTCTTCTATTGGAGATATTTCACCATTTCATATATGATTGGAACAACTAAACATTTTTACCAATACATTTTAAGCCAATAAATGTGCTTATTAATTTAACAATATATTTCAACTGCGTTAATCTGAAAGGTTCCTGCCTAGTTTTCAAGAGATATAAAAACAAGCATGAAACAAAAGGAATAAAAAAGCACAAAATAACCCTAGCAATAATGGTCAGCGTAATTCAAAATCAAATATAAAGCGTAATATATTTCAAAATTAAATATATAGTGGAATAATATGACACATCAGTTTTGAAAGGGGAGAAGGGCAGTTAATGTTCCAAAGCTTGAGGATAATCATAGAAGAGACCTTTCCATGATTTCATCTGTACCTGATATTTGGTTGGATGAGCAGCCATTCTGATGAGGTGGTGCCCAATATAATATGGTATTAAACCATATGTATTTATTGCAGACAAACAACACTTTGAATTGAGCCCAGAAGCCTGACAATCAGTGCAGAAAGCTTAATATTGATATTTTTCTACCATGGTGGGGAGGTCTTGCCAGGAATCTGGCTTCTACATTCTGCGTGAACTGCAGCCAAGTGGTACTTGAGAAATGAGTTACTATCACCTGATCATTCTACTTCAGTTCATTCATTGCATTTCAATGGTTAGATGGCCTAAACATTGATATTTGAATATAGATCTTTTTAATGTTTATATTTTATTGTGTTTTACTAATCTAGATGAAATGTTAATATATGGTCCATGTATGATATGCAATACACTAAATAAATCCAGTTCAGATAGGGTTATAACTAAAGCATCAGTTAAATTGAACAAAAGGTCCTGTGATCATGTTTTTAAGCAGGACACTCTGTTTTATGAAGGCTTCTCACACGAGACAAGTACAACCTCATCAGATATAACTACTAGACCAACATTTCAGATTGTCCAATTGTTTATTAACAAATTATACATTTGTCTTGCTGTGGTTTCATCTCTGCATAGATGGTCATGCAGCATGGGCTTCAAATCCATGTTCAGATAACTGTTCAAGATTTCCACATCGCCAGCTTAGATGAGAGTAATATATAATGGCCTGTCATCTGTATACAATAGCTTTTCATGTAGAAATTAAATAGGTCTTATGGCAACTCACACTAGAGAAACCAAGGAATGATGCCCTAATGATCAGTTAGAACCGTGATGGTAAACCTATGGCACGTGTGCAACCCGAGGGCGCGTGAGGCGTTGCCCTATATCAGCTCCAGCGCTCATGCTGGCCAGCTGATTTTTGCCCTTCCAGAGGGTGGGGGAGGCCATTTTCAGCCTCCCCAGGCTTCAGGAAAGCCTCCTGAAGCCTGGGGAGGGCGAAAAATGGCCCAACCAGAGTGAGGCCTGCATGCATGCGCAGGAGGGGGAGCATGTTGTGCATGCATGCCAGGGGGAGAGCATTGCATTATGTGTGTGGGCACGCGTTTGTGCAACCCCCCCCATACTCCCCACGCTTTTGGCACGCAATGGCAAAAAGGCTAGCCATCACTGAGTTAGAATGTTCCATTTAGGTAGAAGCTGAATAACCATAAAAACTATCCCAACTTTCAACCTTTGTAGGGATGTTTATGGGATATAATGGTCAACAATATCAACATTGCAGAAAGATCTAAAATGGTTGAAGATTATTCAGAAGTATGAGCAATGTTACTTTCATCCCAGCCCACACCTGACTAGAAGAGAGCTGCATTTTTTCTAGGATCTCTGTGGCAGACCACCCTCTATGGAGGTTTAGACTGAATGAATCATGCACAGCCAGACAGAGAAAAAAAGTTTTTTTTTAGTGATTATAAAGAAACAAAGAAATACTATTATAATATGCCCAAAGTGTATATTCAAGTGGACTCCTTGTCCTGACTGATGCTTAGTTATATTTTTCTTGGGCAATGATTTCGGCAGGCCTTAGGCCAGTGATGGCTGACCTTTTTGGTGCAGAGTGCCCAAAGTGTGTGTGCGCATGCAAATGTGCGCACACGTGAGAAACCTCGAAATGCAATGTGAGCAGCCCCGCACATGCCCCCTGCCCACCCTCGCCCATATTTTGCTTCCGGATTGGTGCAGGCGGCTTTCCAGGCCCAAAACAGGGTGTGGAACTCATGCGGCACCCGTGCCCCATTTTGGCTTCCAGGTTGTAGCAGTAGGCATTCCAGGCCCAAATTTGGGGGGGGACATGTGTGCAAACCCCCAAAATGCAATGCGAGTGCCCCCGTGAATGCTCCCTGCTCCCTGTGTATGCTCGCGTGTTCCCATGCAGGTGGCTGGCAGGAGACATGCATGGATGGTGGAGCTGGGTTGGGGTGACGGCTAGTGTGCCTGCAGAGAGGGCTCTGTGTACCACCTGTGGCATACGTGCCATAGGTTCGTCATCATAGCCTTAGGCTTTTAAGAATAAAGAACAATGGTCTGTTTCCTTTGTGCAACTTTCTTTTTCTTTTGCAAAATTTTAAAGTGATTAAAGTTTATATTTTTTGTAAGCCTAACTTTAAGAATAAATACAAATAGTTAATTTAATAATATGAGATTCCCTCTGTTGTGAAGCAAGGAAAACTGCTTTAAATTTATCCCAATTTTTAAAATCACAAATGTATCTAAAATAATTAGATAAATTTAGATAATTAGGAGTCAGCAATGTTATCAGTCTGAATTTTCTCATACCACTGTTGATGCAATATTAATATCTTTTGTCACATGCGTGAAGTAACATTGTTAACAAGATACAGTAATAAGAATATACTTTCAAAACTAATGAACAGACCTAGTGATGAGCCATCTTGGATTTTGCTTCTGTGCATGCGCAGAAACTAGTTTTTGACTGGTGTGTTTTGCAATATGGGGGCAATATGCTGACATTTGTAAACTGCTCAGAGTGCTATAAAGTATACACGTCTAAATGCTGTTGCTATTAATACTATTTTTCAGAAGTTCATGCTCATGAATTCCATCATTAGCTTTACAGTAGTAAGCATCTTGATCTTCCACATCTCTTGTCTGAAAGATTTGGACCTCCTTCCTTCCTCAGATTCAACAAGGGTGACTGCTCTCCAGTACAGAGAAAGGAGACCTTTTCATCCTAATGTTCTGGAATATTTGATTACTAGAAGAACATCCAAAACAAATGACATTTAAGTAACTTGTCCCTCCACTCCGCAAAACAAAAACCTCTCCAATAGAATCCTATTTATACAATGACATAGCTGGTGAAAGCTAGTTTGTGTTTTTATCATTCCATCCAGGGTCAATTAGCTGGTGGGCGATTTTTGATTTACTGGCAAAAAATTAGTCCTCAAGGATGAAGCATTTTCCAGACAAACTAATGCAATTGTCACTCTTTTCAAATAGGTTGGCTTTCATTTATTCTCTATATTTTATAACATAGAGGGTTGTGCTCAGGAAGGAAGGAGGGCTTTGATATGAACATTAAAATCCAAGGTTCCAGATCTTTCTGCAACCTTCATTCTGCACTGAACCCTGAACATATATTGATATCCAAAAGTTTATTTAAAGAGGGTTAGCTAGACTGTCTGCATTGGTTTTCTGTGGAAATATGGATGTGGGTCATTATCCACCTTCCTTGTTTTTCCTGTTTTCCCTTTACCAATAAATCCTATTTGAATGCAAATAATTGGTTTCATTGGTTTAACAAGGAAATTTCTGAGTAAAACTCCCCCTACCACAAAACCACTCCGTTACACCACTACTTATGTTTGTGGCATTCCATTTTCCGAGATTTGAGTTTTAGTTTTTCTAGGGTTTTTCTGAAAAGAAGGTCCAAAGTACTTCCCTTTCTATTTCTTAGGGCGAGCTCGAAGGAAGAATTCCACAGCTGGACAAACTACAGCATGTTAAGGGCTACAGCCTGATTAGTGCCGACCTGTTTTTAAGTATACTTTAATTAGGAATTATTTGAAGAAATGAGTTGCCTGTATAGTTTTCAACTTAACCGTTTTCCTAATGAAAAGCTCATTAATACGGGTACTCCTTGACTTACGACCACAATTGAGCCCAAAATTTATGTTGTTAAGTGAGATGTTTGTTAAGTGAGTTTTGCTTCATTTTACCACCTTTCTTGCCTCAGTTGTTAAGTGAATCACTGCAGTTGATAAGTTAGAAGCCAGGTTGTTAAGGGAATCTGGTTTCCCCATTGACTTTGCTGGTCAGATAGTCGCAAAAGGGGATCACTTGACTCTGGGACACTACAAACCGTCATAAATATGAACCAGTTGCCAAACATCTGAATTTTGATCACATGATTATGGAAAGGTCGTAAATGTGAAAAACTGTGAAAAATGATCATAACTCACATTTTTCAGTGCTGTTGTAACTTTGAACGGTCACTAAATGAATTGCTGTAAGTCAAGGATTACCTGTACTTGTATCTTCCTATGATTATGCCAGCGAATCTGCAAGATGGAATCATGTGGTTCCAGAGGGTTCAGATGCTTCCTTTTGTGGGCATTATCTCTGGAGATGGCCAAGGCTCTTCATGGAACTGATCAATACCAGTCAATACCAGTCAACCAAGCCCTCTGGGCACTCATTTCCCAACAATGCTCATGTTCTGTTTAGCTGGGGTTCAAGAGCAAATTGTTCTGCTGGCTGCCCTTAAGCCCTAGAGTTCCCTCCAAAGGATGTCTGTTCTCAGTTTCTTGCTAACCACCTGTGTAACCCTGGTAGGAAGGTCTTCAGCGTATAATTTTTACCAGTTGTGTAAATTAATCCCTCTTTCATAACTTTTAAATAACTTCGGTTGTTATGGCTTTGACCTTCTTCTTCTGAGGTGCTTTTGTTTATTTTTTGTGCTTCAGAGAAATGCTTTTACCCATATTTTTCAGAATATAAAATGCACTTTTTTCCCCACCTAAAAGAGGGTGGAAATGTTGGTGCTTCTTATACACCAAATACAGCCATTTTTGGCCTCCCGAAACCCTGCCCCATACGTCCCGTTTTTGCCAAAAAAAGGGCCCGTTTTTCAAAAAAGGGAATGCAGAGGGTTTGGGAGGCTTGCAGAGTGCTCCTGGGGGCTGGGGAGGGCAAAAACACTATGCGTGGAGGGCTTGGAAGGTGAAAAATGGGCCTGTTTTTCACAAAAACT
>JANHFT010005537.1:151272-163189 GCA_032467955.1 Pseudoxenodon macrops
TATACTATTACACTATTTGGTTCAGAATACTTTTTTCCTTGTTTTCCTCCCTCAAAATTAAGGTGCGTCTTATACTTTGGTGCGTCTTATACTCCGAAAAATACAGTAACAAAATATGAAATTGGTATCAGCAGCAGCAGCAGCAGCCTAATCCCAAAGTTCCAATTTCTATTCAATAATAGATCCAGTATCTTAATTTAATTTTCACTTTTCCCATTGTTACCTCCAGCCCATTATTAGCAACAACTATGGTAATAAAATATTTTCCCAGAGTTTCATATGCATCTTAAAGGACGATGCTGTGGGACTCCACAGGGCAATGTTAAAGTATCAAACACCTATCATCTGAATGTAGCATGGCATGAAGGACTAAAGCCACTGTAACACAGTGTCTCCAACACCTAACAAAACCAGTATTTCAGAATAGTACTGTGGGGTTTCAAAAACCACCATCCAAAGAAACTAGTAAAGCCATACCTTTCTCAGTCAATTTCCACATTGTAACTCCAAATATTTCACAATATTGAATAATATTATTCTGAAAATTATTTAATTTCGCATTACAGGTAGTCCTTGGCTTATAAAGGCAATTGGGACCAGAATTGCCATCGCTAAGCGCTATGGTTATAAAACACAATGTCATGTGACTGTGCCACTTAGCAATGGCAATTCTGTCAGTGCCATTTGCTGTCAACAAGTGAGGATCACTCAGGTTATTAAGCAAGGATCTCCTGTGACTGCTATTTACGATTTCTTGCCAGCTTCTTTCTCCACTGACTTTGCTGGTAGGAAGCTGGCAGGGAACATTGTAAATTGTGATAATGTAACCATGGGGGAAACTGTGATGGCCAGAACTCCAGGGACTAATTGTAAGTACCATTTTTTCAGTGCCACCATACTTTTGAACAATCACAGAAAAATAGTTGCAATCCAAGGAATACCTGTTTTTTTGTTATCTATTAATTCAGTTTTATCAAAGTGAACAATTTATCTTTTTCAGCTGAATGCAACTTAATGCTTTGTACGGGGAAATAAACACTGCTGAATATCACGGGACGTTTTTAACACATATATTTGACATGAATTTTTCTATAACTATAAATAGGAATATATTTTCTGGTTATATTTTATATATTTTATGAATAGATTAATCTTAATTTTTAATTAAAATACATTTCAATACTTTAAAAATAATAATAATTGGTGCGTGATTGCTAAAATGTAAGCCTTGCTGAGTTCAGTTGTTCTACCAAGTTTGCATAATAAATGTAAGAACAGTTTAGAATGTGAATAATTAATCTTATTTTTTTGAATGATAATTAACAAACAATAATTCTTGTCAAGAAAAGAGTGTTGGTCTTACCTGATACGCTTCTTCTCAATGTACTACTGGAGAATCCAAAATGTGGGTATTGCTTCACCTTCTTCCTTTGTAGACTGAATTAGTTGAGCTCTGCCACACCTCTCCTGGTTACTTCCTAGTTTGATGAAGACATAGCAGATGACTTGACTTTTATCTGACCTTCTTGACCACTCCTGTACTCTGGACCAGATAGTCGTCAGGGTGGGATTGGATTCTCCGGCAGTACATCGAGAAGAAGCTTATCAGGTAAGACCAACACTCTTCCTCCAATGTATTGCCTTGAGAAGCTAAAGTGTGGGACATACCAAAGTCAGCATGTCCTAAGGGTGGGCCATGGTCTGGTCCCGAGTTCCCGTCTGTATGTACCTTCTGGAGGACCCTTCTGCCGAATGCTGCCTGAGCCGAGGTGAATGCGTCCAGCTTATAGTGTCTGATGAATGGGGACGGTGAGGACCAAGTTGCTGCCCTACACACTTCCTCTACGGAAGCATGCGTCACCAAGCAGCTGTTGTGGCTGCGCTTCTGGTAGAGTGTGCAGTCACCTGTCTGGGCACTGGCAGAGCCTGTATTTTGTATGCCTTGGTGATGCATGTCCGAATCTACCATCCCACTGTCATTGCAGCAACCTTACTACCTAGCGTAGAAGGTTTGAATAATACAAACAGTGACTCCGTTTTTCTCAGAGGAGCTGTTCTTTTTATGTAAATACAAAGAGCCCTCCTGACATCCAAGGTGTGCCACTTCCTTTCTAGATCATGCTTGGGTTTCAGACACAAGTCTGGCAATATGATTTCCTGTGTCCTGTGGAAACCGGAATTAACCTTGGGTAAAAATGTAGGGTCCAGTACCAGTACTACTCTGTCTGTATGGAATATACACAGATCTTCTCTTACAGAAAGGGCAGCCAGTTCTGATATCTGTTTGTCCGAAGTGGTCACCATGGAAAAACCTATCTTGCATGTGAGATATCTCAGATCAGCCTCTCGTAATGACTTGAAGCGGCTCAAGACGATTGCCTGCAGAACTTTGGATAGGTCCCGGGTGGGGTACCTCTGTAATACCAGCGGCTTTAAATTGGTTGCTCCCTCAATAATGCTGTGCACCCTAGGGTGATGTGCGAGGGATTCTAAGTTCCTGCATCACAACACTGATGCTAGTGCTGCTACCTGCCTACGTATGGTGCTTGAGGACAGTCCTTTGTCCAGTCCATCCTGAAGAAATTCCAGGATTTGGTCTACTATTAGTGAGATGGGATCGATGTTGCCCTTGGCACACCAGCTACAAAATGTCTTCCAAGTCGAATTGTAGATCCTGTTTCTTGAAGGCCGCCTGGATTGTCGTGATGATTCTGAAAGATAGTTTGCTCTGTGTCAGGGCTTTCTGCTCAAGTGCCAAATGGTCAGTTGTAACCATTGTGGCTCCGGATGCATCAGAGCCCACTGGCTGAGGACTATCCTGGAAGAGGGATAAAGTCCTTTCGGCCACGGGATTAGGAGTGCATTGATTCCCTCCACCCCCGGTGTTATGAACCTGGAGTAGAATCTTAGCAGCTGGCTGTTTATTGGTATGGCAAACAGGTCTAGGACTGGGTTCCCGAACCGTTCTATTATTCCTTTGAATAGTTCCGGGTGACTTGCCTCTCGCATGAGAGCTCTGGAATGTGCGTTCCCCTGACGGTTGATATGGACTTTTGTGGCTACATTGTGTGTCAGGATGAGTATGTGATAGCCTGCCAACTTGTCCTGAAGCTCTCTCAGGGCCAGACGAACTGTCCTGAGTTTTAGGCAGTTGCTATTTTCTGCTAGGTCCTCCTACCACCACTGTCCCTGTGCCATCTGTTCCTAACAGTGAGCTCCCCAGCCAAAGAGGCTGACGTCTGTTGTGACAGTTAGGTGATTGGCCTCCTTGAAGGCCTAGGTTCATTGTGCTTAGAACCCACGTGTCTGACATGGATGCCTCTCATTGGCTCGCAAACAGTGCTAGGCGGCTCCAATGGGAGATTGTCCTTGGCTCACTTGTAACGTCGGAAGGGGTGCCCCCCCAGAGCCACGAAATGGTTTCTTGTTCTGGAACTGTTGTTTAGCTCTGTCTTGGAATCCGGCTCTGTCTGGTTGTTGGTTGGTTCCCTGAAGGAACCTCCTCTGGAAGAAGCCTTGACTTGCTTCTGTTGGTCAAAAGAAATAATTACGTGCATAAGGCGAGGACCACTGATCTGCTCGCCTGTGCAAGGATGGCAGGATCTTCCTCCTGCCCTTGGTTTCTACTAGGATTGGTTCCATGGCTACTCCAAACTGCTTGCCACACCTGAACGGGGCCGAAGCTAGCCTCCACTTTGACTTGGCATCTGCCTGTCAGTTGTGAAGCCACAGCATTTGTCTGTCTACCACCACTGATGCCATTGTCCTGGATATGAATTTGGCTGTGTTCAGGGTGGTGTCCGCTGAGAATTTGTCGCTGCTGTCAGCTTGGTGATGCTCTCTTGGAGGCACTGGTCATCAGATGGAATCCTGCTTGCATCTGCCTTGGACATGCTAAGGAGGTCCTGTTGAAAAACGGGGTGGTTGTGGTTGCTTTGATTGCTCAGGCCGCTGCCTGATGCACCCTGCAAAGGGCCAGTTCTGACCTCCTATCCTCTGGCCTCAGATTGCCTGCTGCATCCTGGGATACTAGGTTAGTCGAGTACAAGGCCACGACTGGACGATCTACTGCTAGCAATTGCAGCTTCTCTGCAAAGTCTGAGGCTATATTGTAAAAATGTTCCTGGTTGAGTCCATTGTTTTTGGACCACCTCACGAAACAACTGTGGTGAGGGGATCTTCTCCCTCTGTGTCACTGGTTGTGCAAACAGAAGTGCAGATGGATCTGTTTGGCCCGGGGAAGTTTCTAAGGCCTTAGGGTCATTCCCCATGTTAACTGTGGCTTTGGCTTTAAACAAGAGAGGTTTAAAAAGGGAGAGGTGGAACAGCCCGGTGAAAGCAAGTGGATCTGGAGCCGAACCCTCATCTTTTGAAAGGCTCCATTCTCTCTGGTCATCCTCTCCTGAGATCCCATCTCTCCTTTGTAAAGAGTGGGGGAGTTAGATTCCCTAAAACTTCTCAATTTCCTCCTGACTTTGGTGTGTCAGGCATTGGCTATGCTCCACGGCTGAGCCTGATGCCATGGGTAGTTTCTGGTTTCCCTGTTGCATGGATGTGACTAGTCCTTGTGTTAGGGATATTAATAGCTTCATTTGCTCAGCAATCTCTGAGTTTTGAGTCTTCTCAGGGCGTAAACCAGCTGATGTGGGAGTAAAAGTTGCCTCTGGAGACTTATGCTTCCTCTTTAAATCAGGCTCCCATTCATTCTCTACTGACAGATTGTCTGGCTGAGGGGATTGATCTATGGAGCCCTCTGATGACCAGTTTAGGAGGTTTGATTGACTCTCATCCCCAGCTATCTCTGAATGCCCTGAGATGCTTGTTTCCTTGCCTTCGCAATCTCTCTCTCCAAGTCCCTCTACCTCCTGAGGGCATCACGTTCCTCAGCCTTAGAAATCCTTCTCTTGGCAATTAATTTTCCACTATCCGTCTTTGAACCTGCAGGGCTTCTTTGTTCTACTTGGAATGTACTGCCCCCCCTTTCACCCACTCATGTGAGCCTCATGACCATCCGATGCTTGTATTCTCCATCCTTTGATGTGCTGAGGATTTTCCAGCCCCTTGCTGGGGAGGGGGTGCCAGGATGTCTGTTCAGGAAGTACGCCAAACTTTAGCCCTTCAGTGAAGAAGCTGGAAATGGCGCTGGTCTGGAAGTGTTTAAACTCCAGCATTTAAGTTCTTTAAACTTAAGGCGGCTGCTGGCAAGCTGACTCGCCAGCACTCACTTTTCTTGCAGATGTATGCAGATCCGCTATTCCTCTGTAGCGGTGCGGGTCAAACCGGTTAGCCTGCTAATTAGGTTGCAGCGGCTCACAGTTAAACTGTATTGCCAGCTGTTCTCTCCCCTCAGACTTCCTTCTCGGTCCTCCTCACGATCAAGCACTTTGCACTTAAAATCCAAGCCGCACAGCTGCAGTGTTCCTGAAAGGATTTTTAAGCTCCTCCTAGCTCCCAGCTGTTTGCTACGTGCATTCCTTCAGATAATAATTGAAAAAAACGATCTTCCCTCACTCCAGGTGCCCCAGAAGCTCTGCTTCCGAAACTCTAGTTTTCCCCTCCTCTTAGCTGTTTAATTGACTGGCTGAGCTACTCTGGTACTTGGAAGGTAAATTTAGGCTTAGGTATTCTGACAAATTCTTCTCCTCTGAGAATCCAAAGCAACAATTATCAGAACTACTTCTCTAAATAGCTCAACAAAGTAAATATGTCTCTCCTGGATGCAAGACTGAATCAAACTGGGAAGTAACCAGGAGGCTCAACTAATTCAGTCTACAAAGGAAGAAGGCGGATCAATACCCACACTTAAGGCAGTACATCAGAGAACATGGGATAAACACAATTTTTAATTACATTACATGCATATTAAGAATGAGGACAAGAGTATAAAACCTAAGGTCTTATATACTTCCATTATAGTTAATTTGTAACTCTTTATATTAATAATCAACATTCTTAAAAATAAATTAGTTTCAAGTAGGAGTGTTTATACATTTTATATACAAGATAGGAATGTTCATTTCAGTAAATTATTTTTGAATTGTTATGTTCTGGGTATGTTAGAAGAAAACTCATTCTCTTAATTCTTCTCAGCGAAGCAAAAATAATACTGTTTTTTATTTTGTTTTTAAAAAAAGCTTCTAGGCCATCTGTCATTTAAGAGATGTTCAACAAAATTCAAAGAAACTGCACTTGTATGTAACACCAAATGCAAAGCTTCATAGGAAAAAAATAGGATTCAGATTTAAGCCATTAGTATTCTGTTGCTTCAAATTAGGTTTGGATCTAAACGACTTTATTTAATGATTTGAGAAATCACCAATACCAATGTTTCCTTTTATATAACACTCCATAAGGTAAGGTAGCTTTCCACTCCTACTTCATACTTTAAGTTATTTAAATTATAGATATCATTTTTAAATTTCTTACCTCAGCAGCAATATTTCCTAAAGTGTCAAGCCCCAATTGTCTTAAAGAAATAAAATGACTATGAGAAGAGAGCAACAAAAAACGAAGACAAGTACGATTAGCTGCCAATAATTTTACATTTCCCTCCTCAAAGGAGAGATTTCTTAAAATCACTGCAATCTGGAGAACTCGCTGTCCTTCAATATCATTAATGCCCAACTTGCGTGGTGGATGAAATAAAGACTCCCATATCAAGTCTTCTGATACAGTATCTATAAAAATAAAATAATTATTTTAATGGTTCAGTTCAAGATATGCCAAAAATATTTTATTCTTTATTCACTGCAACTCACCTTGAGATTTGTTTCTGTCAGAAATAAGGTCACGTACTTCATTATCGTCAACAATATCCTTCCAAAACTAAGGCAAAAGAAAAAAATTTTTAGTGTGAAACTTAAAAGGGAATTTATTCCTAAAACAGTTGGTGTGTAATAATGGAGGAAAATCATGTATTGCACACAGTATTTATTTACTAGGAAGCTAATAGAATTATATAGGGGTAGATCTCAGTTAATGATGGTCCTTTGCTAAGTGACAAAGTCAAAAAATGCAGTGTCACATGACCAGAATAACTTACAAAGGTAAATTCAATTGCGGTCATTAGGTGAATTCTACATGGCTATTAGGCACAATTTCACATGATCCTAATTTGTGATCTCCAGCCAGTTCCTATTGGTTTTTGTTTGTTGGATGCTGAAATCATTGTGACTGTGTACTAATTGCCAAATGCCTGAACTGTGATCATATGACTTGGCAACACTGTGACCACTGTAATTTTGAGGACTGGGATTAGTGTCCTTATTAAGTGTCATCATAACTTCAAATAATCTCTGAATAAATGGTTATTAACTGAGGACTACCTGTATTTCCAAAACTTCTCTCTAATGGATCTTTATTTAATATATAAGCACCTCAGGCTTTCAATGGTAGATTTTTGACTCATAAACATGCACATATACATACACATATACATAAGATTATAATGGTAAAATACAATTTTAGTCTGATTTACATCCTTTAACTCAAAAAGTAAATAAGATTAGTTCAATAGATATGAGTTGTAAGATTTTCATATTTAACCTGTCTATCTTTTTGAAATATTAAATAAAATCAGTATTTATCTTCAGTGTGAGTGTGTGTGCGTGCTTGTGTACAAGAAAATTATGCTTATTCTCCCAGAATTTGAATAAATAAAAAAGCACAAAAACAAGTTTACATACTACACTGAACCACCAATTACAATTAATCATATGATAACATTGTCTATCATAAATGTAATTGTAGAAATAAAGTGATACAATTCTTAATCATAAACCTGATTAAGTTTGTAAGATGCACTATACATGTAACATTAAATAAATAATAAAATATTAAAAAGAAAATTAGAATTTTCAGCATATAAATATTTTTAGAAATAATGTTAACAAATGGGATTTTAAAGTAATTTAATGTTTCAACTGCTTTATATAAAACAGCTATAGAGTTTGGAATTCATCCAGAATCTTAAAAATCCAAGCATACTGAAACTATAGTGCAGCATTATTGGAACTAATAGTACAATTAGTTCTTAAAGCATAATTAGTTCAACTGATGTTGTAAGCTAAACGTTTTAAATCTGGTTTATTTCCATATGGCTAATCAAATATAAAAACATTTAACATTTCTGATATAATTATCAGTAAGTTCTACCTTGTTACATGCTAAAATGCAAAGAAGACTCAATATATCAAGTCTTTCACGGGTATGAATAGATTCCATTTTTGCTATCCACTGGTAGGGCGTGTCAAAATTTTCAACTTTCCATTTCCAAACATTAGGGGTTCTCAAAAGTTGTGACATGCTTTGGGGATTGTAAAGACATTTTGGTTATTTTAATATAATTTAGATGTGCTTGGTAAGTAACTACATAACTTTTCAACATTTTGTTTGTTTCATTTTACATGTTCAGCTGTCTTTCTCTTTTTTATTAAACATTTGTCTAAGTGTGTTAATACTGCTGGCCTTGTTTCCTGTGAGTGTGATAACTGATCTGTAATGACTTCTAACAAAGAGAACAAGGCTGGGAACATTCACTCATATGAGCAAGGTAATTGGGAATGGTAGAGACTTGTTGCCATCTGAACTCCCGACATGCGAGAGGTTCTCAGATATGGCTTACGATTAAGAGAACAAAGTAGTGATGAGGCTAGAAACTACCCAGCAGCCAGTCTTGCAAGAGACATATATCCAAAAGTGCTTGAAAAGTGGGAATGAGAGAACAGTTCTTTTGTGCCCCATGTTGTAAATTCATGGGTGACAACCTTGAACAAGATCCAAGAGAGCTGAGGATCAAGCCAAAAACATATCTCTTGGTAGACGAAAGCTAGATGTCAAAGAGTCTTTCACTGTGAAACCTGACAAACAGTTTGACATCCTCAACTGCATGTGTCAAATTGTTTTGTGTGCCAAATTTGGCTGTCCTGCTGGCTGCAAAAGAGAAGGGGCGTTGGTCTTACCTGATATGCTCCTTCTCAGGAATGTGGATGTAGCCTCCAGGAATGGATTAGCTCCGTCTGCCAGCTGATTGGACTGAGTCTGTTACATCATTAAAATCCATCTCTGCTGCCCTCTTCTGGCAGCTTTTGACAAAAGTCCCTTTTAATTTAAAAGGGATTTTTAAATAGGGCCAGACTTTTAATATTTGTTTTTTAATGGGTTTTTTAACTTTTGTATTGTGTGTTTTTTATTATTGGCTGTGCACCGCCCTGAGTCTTTCAAGAGAAGGGCGGTATACAAATTTAATAAATAAATAAATAAATAAAAGAACGAATCGACAGACTCCTGCGTGCCTTCCCCATTGGGTTTAACCTCCATTCAACAAAACTGAAACCGCTTCCACAACCAAAACGATCAGAACCTATACAGGGTGGGGCCTGGAGGCTACATCCACCTTCCTGAGAAGGAGCGTATCAGGTAAGACCAATGCCCCTTCTCCATAGCGGTGGATGTAGCCTCCAGGAATGGGACATACCAAAGCTGGCTTGTCCTATCGGGCGGGATGAGTCCAAAGTCCACAGAGCTACTCCTTAACCACCTGTTGCAGCACCCGCCTACCAAAGGAAGCGTCAGCCGAGGCAAAGGTGTCCACCTTATAGTGCCTAACGAACGGCGTAGGTGAAGTTCAGGTGGCCGCTTGGCAAACCTCCTCTAAGGAGGCCTGGGTAGCCCAAGCCGCAGTATTAGCGGTGCTACGGGTTGAATGAGCTGTTATATGGCCCGGGACCGGAGAAGCCTGGAGCTGATATGCCTGGGCAATTGTTGCTTTAATCCACTTTCTGACTACTGTCGAAGTCCCCTTGAGGCCCTGAGAACCCGGTAGGAATGCCACGAACAGTGATTCAGATTTGCGAAAAGATGCCATCCTGTCAATGTAAATTCTCAATGCCCGACGCATTGTGCCACTTCTTCTCCAGTGGTCGTGATGGCCTCGGACAGAACTTCAAGAGGACTAATTCCTGTGCCCTATGGCTTAAGGAGTGGCGGAAAGGCATACAACAGGCCCACCAGCCATGGAGTCCAGAGAGCGTCAGTCCCCTCTGCCCCCGAGGTCGCAAACCTGGTGTAAAATCTCAGAAGGTGCGCGTTGCTTGGAGTCGCAAATAGATCAACTTGTGGGCGACCGAATATGGCCATAATCTGCCGGAACAGAGCTGGATGCAGGCGCCATTCGGACTGGTCCAAGGTAGTTCTGCTGAGCCAGTCTGCCTGAACATTGTCCACCCCGAGATATGATCCGCTCGAAGAGAGAGGAGATAAGCCTCTCCCCACTGGCATAGTTGTTTGGCTTCCTCTATGAGGCTGCGTGACCGAGTACCGCCTTGCCGGTTTATGTGGGCTATGGTCGTTACATTGTCCGCTATCACAGGCAGATGGCGGCCGGATATCGCCAGTTGAAAATGACGTAGGGCCAGATGAACGGCCCTGAGCTCTAGCTAATTGATGCTTCTGCTGCAGTCCTGCTCGTTCCAGGTGCCCTGTACCATGTCGGAGCCTAGATGAGCTCCCCAATCCACTTCTCCGCTGTTCATCGGGAACCGCCTCAATCACTCTAATGGTCAACAAATGTTGGATGGCAGTGTCCATGAGGCGCCTCTTAGCGGGATCCCTGGATATAGGGCAGTGGATAAAGAACCTCGGGGGAGTGGAGAGGAACTCCAGAGAGAGACCTGTTCTAATTGTCTCCCTGACCCAAACATCCGAGGTGGATTCATCCCATAGGTCTGCAAAGTGTGACAAACGACCCCTGATGGGATGCTTGGGAATGAACTCAGTTAGGGCGTCGGAAAGAACGGCTTCCTCCCCCCCGAAAGGACCGTCTAGACCTAAAGGGGCGGCCATGCTCTGGCCGATCCTGCTGTTGTCTTTGCCTCTGGTTATAATAACCCTGAGATTGGAAAGACCCTGCACCTGAGTCTGCCGACTGGAATGAAGGACGATGGGAATAGGGTGCCGAACGATAATAAGTCCGTCTGGTGTTGGAGGGCAGTATCTTACGACGGTCTCTGGTCTCTATCAGGAGGGGCTCCAAGCCTTCACCGAATAAGGTGTTGCCCGCAAATGGAGTAGATGCTAAATGCCATTTTTGCCACGCATCCGCTTGCCAGGGTTTCAACCAAAACATGTAGTGTACCGGCACTGCTGAACCGATGGATCTGGAGGCAAAGCACGCCGCATTGAGGATGGCATCCGATGTGAGTTGTGCAGTGGCAACAAGCTTGTTAATATCTTGGCGCAGTCTGATGTCAGTGGAGGGAATCTTCTCCTGCAGTTGGTGCAGCCAGATGAGAGAGGTGCGGGAAAAGAATGAAGCCGTAGAAGCGCGGATAGTCCATGCAGCCGCCTGATGGACCCTCCGAAGCAATTGCTCCATCCGTCGCTCCTCTGGGCGCAGAAACTCAATCGGATCCCCACAAATACAAGAGAAAGTATGCAGTGCTGCCACCGGTGCATCCACAAGGGGAATCTGGAGGACCTTGGTGAGGTCAGGGGCCATATTATACAGCTTTTGTCCGCCATAAACGGACTAGGGCCCGCTCCTGGAGAGTTCCATTGCCGCTGAATCGTGTCAATAAACAGTTTGGGGACAGGAACAAAGTCCTCTGTTGATATATGTTCCAGAAATAACGGGTCAGTCATGTCCTTCCCTACCTGGGAATCTGGATCAGGACCCGTAGCCGATAAATCATCTGTATGTTTGGTTTTGTAGAGCAAAGAGCGGAACAGAGACAGTTGAAACAGACCAGTGATCAGGGGTTGATCCGCTTTTATGCCCTCATCGTCGGACAGGTCCAGCTCCGGTCCACCGTCCTCTCCTGAGAGGATTGACTGGTCCTCATGAGATGAGACAGACGGGTGCGTCTTATACACCGAATGTAGCCCCACCCAGCCACCCCCACCCTTTGGCCTCTGCCTC
>JANHFT010005537.1:173166-185027 GCA_032467955.1 Pseudoxenodon macrops
GTGTGTCCAATCACACTTGGCCAATAAAGAATTCTATTCTATTCTATTCTATTCTATTCTATTCTATTCTATTCTTTGGGAAAGAAGGAGATAAGGTAAGGGTGGCTCATGCAGCGGCAATGCCTTCTTTGCATTCCATCACACTCCAAAACACAATAATGCAGGGTGTGTTCCTACTTATACTTATAATAGCTACAGGCCTTCTGTGCCTGTAGCTACCTTTCTCTGTTCTCTGGCAAATATATATATATATATATTATTATTATTATTATCATTTCTGTGGTTGCCTTTTGCTTTTCTGTATCATCTATATTTTCCCTACCCCTGAATGATAGCCTTTCATCACAGCGGGAAGCCCGTTCCTTAAAGTCTTCCCAAGAACTCTTTATTAAATTAGAGCCAAACCAATTTATGTGAGCATAAAGAGATGAAGATGAAAAATGGATTAGTTTTTAATGTTTCTAATGTGTGTTTAATAAAAATTTATTTTTAAAAATTATTTTAAAAAATGGATTAGTTAGTGACCGGGGGGGGAGGGGATTCCAGGCTGCCAAAATGAGCAAGCTTGCTTGTCCCTTCACGCAACCGGTGTTTGTTCAATTTGGCTTTCAGAAGAATCCCAGACTTTCCCAGTTGGCTATGGATGGATGTAGACTTGTGAACATTTTTTTTTCAATGTCAGATTATTCTCAGCACCCAAATGGTTCAGTTTTTCTTTGTGCAAGAGATGAAAACAGTAATTAAGTCCATAAATATGGAAAACGAAATATGGGAATGCTACCAGCTGCCCTGCAAATTTCTTCCTCCTTTATTTTCCTTTCACCACAGCCACTTCAAAAGACATTGAACCAAAGCATGTGAAGTCTACTTGCACACATCTTGCAAGAAAGACTTACAATTGACCAATTGAAAATATTTGGAGGATAATAGTGTCCTATCAGCTTCCTTGTTTGGCATTCTTCAAATGGACTTGAAGCCATCTCTTATCATGCCCTAGTGCAGAAATGATTTATGTAGGAAAAAGCTGATTGTAGTATCCAATATGGACATTCAAGAGTGAGACAGCCAAGGGCCTTCACTTCTTCCACCATTTTGTGCTCCTACAACATATTTTGAGTATGAGCAATTTTACAGAAAGTATGAATACTATATGCTGCACAGCAAGAATGTATTTATTTACGTACAAACCTTATATGGGTGCACATCTTACATATGAACTTTGGGTGGCTAACGACAATCAACCACAAACAATTGAATAAAATCCCAGTAAGTCAAGCAAAACCAGATTTACAAAGATTGCATGGCAGCAGTTTTACACAGAACACTCAACCTAGCCAAATACACTAAGAGCACAATTCCCAAAATCATGCAACTCATCAACTTCTGCCTCACTGTCTACATTCAGTTTGATGGACAAACACACCAACAAATCAAAGGGACACACCCATGGGATCACCATTCACAGGAGTCATAACAGAGCCTGTAATGCAGCATCTAGAAACTGTAGTACTCTCACACATACAAACAAAATAATGGATTTGTTACCTAGGTGATACCTCTGTGGTAATAAAAAGGGGACAACCAGAGAATGAAATTTGCAAGGGAAAAAGAAAACAACAGCATGCTGTCATTCCTGAATATCCTCATCAGTAGAGGAAATGGCAGCAAATTAGAAACACTGGTCTATTGAAAAATTGCTCACACTAACCATTACCAAAGTATCAATCCAACCTTCCACAACAGTAGTTGTGTAAGAACATTATTCAGATGAGCACAAAAGCATTAAAACAACCCATTAGAAAATGTAAGTAGGCCATCTAGTCAATATCTTCCAACCATACAATTTTATCAAAAGGTTCTTCACCAATACAGCAAAATTAACTCATGGTATAAAAAGAATAGCCCCCATTACATACATACATACATACATACATACATACATACATACATACATACATACATACATACATTTCAGTGATGGGTTCCTGCCGGTTCGGACTGGTTCGCTAGAACCAGCAGCGAGAATTTTCCCCCACTTGCCAAATTGGCAGCGATGGCCGGCTGGACACCCCCCAAACCGGTCCTCTGGCTTGAAATCCATCCACCAGAGTGAAATTTACTTGAAAATAACCTTCTGCGCATGCGCAAAGCTTCCTGTGCATGCGCAGACAATTTTAACCCAGGAGTTATATATATTAGATATATATTAACCGGGATATATATATATATATATATATATCAGAAATAACCAATAGACTATCACCATATAGCGCTGCAACGTCAACCAAAAATAGTCAGTAACCCAAGAGGGGAAAAACAGGATTCATCTACAACGTAGAGTGTAAGGATTGTAACAACCACTGTGTAGGACAATCAGGCAGAAGACTAGAGAGAACATCCATGAACACTAACTAACAGTCAGAAAACATGATGACAACTCCTTAATTTCACCACACATGGAAATACTTAACCATAGTTACACATGGGAAAATGTGAGCATCCCAGACCAAACTAAATCCAAAAATGCTATGCAATTCCTTGACGCTTAGCATTCAGACAAGTCAGCCACATAGAAATAAATCATATTTACACGCCATTCAAAAGAGACAATTAAAATGCAAAGAAGGAAACAAAAAGAATTAAAATAACCATAACGCCATAACTGAGGCACCATATAACTGATTCGTTACACACACACCACACCAAGGTTGAGTTCCTCTGATAAGGAGGCTGAATGCCAGGGGAAAAGCTAGGTTTCTACAGCCTTCCGGAAGGCTGAGAAAGTCAAGCTCTTCTAGGTATCACAGAGAGGCTGTTAAGCATGATCCCAGGGTCCCATTAGACAACATTATTTAATGGAGGGACTTGGAGCACACCTTCCTTGTCAGATCTGTTGGAACAGGCGTGGAAATAGGCAGGCTGCCAAGCAATATGGCCCTTTGTCACCCCCATCTTTAAGGGGCACAATCAGCACCTTGACTTGCACCCAGAACAACTGTTGTGTAATCAGGCTAAATTTCCCCCTCATACCCAAAATATTTATCTCCCAGGCTTCTGTTTGTCACACAAATGCAGACTCTAAAAACCAGGTTACGTATTTTAATTAATATTATTGTTTTTATTGTTTGTCACACAATCAGCCAGATGTTCAGGCTGGGTTTTGGCATTTTTATTCAGTCCTATTCTATCAAGGCCTTCCCGAGGATCCGGAATAAGATGTTGATATTTGATGGCGCCAGAGTTATTGCCACAGGATGTAAGTTTTTCTGAGTAAAGCGTCACGTTTTGCAATTGGCTGATGTTGAATTTGTCAATGCCAATGGTGTTCAAGTGGTGCTCCAGTTTTGGGATTGCACTAGTGGTGAAATCCATTTTTTTTTACTGCCGATTCTGTGGGCCTGGCTTGGTGGGCATGGTGTGGCTTGGTGGGAGTGGCTTGGTGGGAATGGTGAGGCTTGGTGGGAGTGGCTTAGTGGGAATGGCAAGGAAAAGATACTGCAAAATCTCCATTACCTCCCCATTCCTGGGGCCAGCCAGAGGTGGTATTTGCCGGTTCTCTGAACTACTCAAAATTTTCACTATTGGTTCTCCAAATGTCTCATAATTTCCACTACCAGTTCTCCAGAACCTGTCAGAACCTGCTGGATTTTACCCCTGGATTGCACCCAAGGTCCTTTTACTATTGATACTACTTTTGCTTTTTTTTTTGTCATTCTATTTTTTTACAGGTTTTTGTATTTTGTTACCTTCTCCAGTTCTTTCTTTTCTGTTCTGTTGTCTCCAGGTACTGTCACGTTCATCATTATTATTTCTTGATGGATCATTCCAGTATTCTTCATTTTTTTAAATAAATTCCCTCATATATTACCACGACTTGAAACAAATGTTTAAAGATATCATCAGCATTTGTTGAAGCTAAAATTTGCTAAAATATGTTTTAGTCTCCAGGACTTTAATAATCTTAGTTGCTCTAAGATAAATCTTTAGTAAGACCACATCTGGAATATTGTATCCAGTTTTGATCACCACATGACAAAAAAGATGTTGAGACTAGAAAAAGTGCAGAGAAGAGCAACTAAGATGATTAAAAGCCTGGAAACTAAAACATATGAAGAATGGTTGCAGGAATTGGGTATGGCTAGTCTAGAAGGACTAGGGGTGACATGACAGAAGTATTCCAGTATTTGAGGGGCTGCTACAAAAAGGGGGTCAACTTATTTTTCAAAGCACCAGATGACAAGACAAGAAACAATATATGGAAACTAATCAAGGAGAGAAGCAACCTGGAATAAAGGAGAACCTTCCTAACAACGAGAACAGTTAACTTTCAGAAATTGCGGAGGCTTTTAAGAAGAGACTGGACAGCCAGTTGCCTGAAATGGTGTAGGGTCTCCTGTTTGAGCAGGGGGTTGGACTAGAAGACCTCCAGAGGCCCTTTCAGCTCTATTCTGATTGGTTGATGGATGATGGATTGATTGATTGCCTTAAACATTTTGAACAGAATTACTCTTCAGAGACTGGAAAGATAAAGAAGATGGCAAGGATGTAAAGGATAAATTCATTTGCAGAATCATAATCCCCAGAGTTTCTGAAATAGAAACAGTCCAGTAGAGAATGTAATTGCCTTAATCTGTAGAAAACTCCATCACTGCAAGACAGGTAACAGCTAAATGAGATGGCAAAAAGTAGGCTCAGGTTTACTCAAGCCACAAGTTCAGAACAGACCCAAAGACACTGGTACAAATTCCAGGTAACAGTCTGGCAATTGGCAATCTCCCCAATCCAACCCACCTCACCAACACCAGAAAAAGTCTAAATGTTTCAGAATTGGGTTGCGGAACATCCGCAATAAAGAATTTTCATGGCAAAATGTGTAAATTCATTGACGAGGGTGCAAAAAGAGTTTTGACCATGAGTCACTTATGGACTGAAGCTAGCCACCCTTGCTGCAACCCAATAGCCCTGGAATAGTTTTTCCAGCTACATGAAGAGATTTGGAGCATAATTCAAGAAAGAGGATTGATTCCATAATAGATAACTTCTTTGATAATCATTCCAAATACAGATCTTTCTATTCCATCTATTTTGCAGTGTAGATGTTGCCTTAAATTAACAAAAAAGGATCTCTGGTGTGACTCTATTTTCTATATCCTTCTATCTTTAGATTATATTTTACAAAAATATATAGTTATATAAATATCCAAAGGCATAATCAAAATTACGATTCCCACCAGATCATATCCTATATGATTTGCAAGCAAATATCCCAACACAATAAGTCTCAAACTGCCTTTCCCTTATGCTATTCACCCCAGTATCTTTCAAGCATGTTAATTGTACTACCATGATGTTTCTTCTAATTGCTGATATCCAATGTTGAAGAAAAAAATATTACTCACATTGGAAGATAAAGAAAGCAAAATTTGAATTTAAAGGATCTGTGGGCAAGGAACCCATATTTCCTTAATTTTTTTCTGGTTTGCAACATAAATACCAGATTCCATCTGAGAAGAAAGCAAGGAAGGAAGGAGAGAGAGAGAGAGAGAGAGAGAGAGAGAGAGAGAGAGAGAGAGAGAAAAGGGGCAGAAAAGAAGAGGAAGGGAAGAGAAGAGAAGAGAAGGGAAAGGAAAGGAAAGGAAAGGAAAGGAAGCATAGCATAGCATAGCATAGTAGGCATATGGCAATTCCTGAGAGCTAAGAATGGATTTTCCATCTGAAATCAATAAATAGCACTTTGGGAGAAAAATCTGTTGTAAAGTTGACAGTCCTGAAATACTAAAACAATTCTTCAACTGTGGAGTCCTTGCAGTCAATCAGCTCCAGACCAAACGACAGTGGGATCTGGAATCTCTCCCATAGCAGTGCCTGCGCATCAGAATAGCTCATTATTCTGACAACGTTAATTCATTAATCATTGCAGATACTTTTATTGTACCTTCTTTGAAGCTCTCTGCATGTTTTCTTTCCCTTTTCAGATGAAATGTGGTCAATTATAGCAAGGCCTAGTATGTCACAGCTAAGAATCTGGCCCATGTTAAATTTATTTCTACTACCAATTCACTAACATTTCCCAATGCTTCTGCAAGGAGCGCTACATGTATTGGTCTTACTGGACCAAAATGCAGTTCCTGGAATACTGTACAACATGGCTTTCACCACATTGTGAAGCAAGTTCAGTTCTATGATATTTAAAACTTTGTGTGATTTTTCAGCACGTCGCAGAAGCACATATGCAAAAAAAAACTACCACTTATAATTTGCAGATTGATCGGAAACAGGACTGAAAACTGATGTGGGCTAAAAATAGATAAACCCATTCATTCATCTGTCCATACACTTTCAGGCATTATGCCAAGCTATTTCAGATCTGATACAGCTCTGAAATCCTTTTGCCAAATTTGATTTTTGTCTAGACTGACTTTTCTTCTCTTCTTTCTCCCATTCCTTTAACCACTTAGTGGCCTCTGTTGGAGAATGCAATAGCATTCATATTTTCAAATTAAGTAGGTTGTTTTCCTTTTCATTCCTGGCTGCTTTCTAAAGTTAAAAGTTGAAATAAATAGCTTCTTGGCCTCTTTATTATTTGCACACTTAGAGATGCATAAAGGAACATCAGGGAAACTTGATTGTTCATCATTGTATCAAATGATACCAAGGAATTTACCACAGATTCCAGCTAAATGCATTCTTGAAAGGAGATGTGGGATCCATACTTGGATAATGAACTCTCACACAAATGAGTGCCTTTTCTGTTCTTCGGGAGGGGTGCAATGAGTGTGGCCCCTAAATTGATAATATTGCCTGAAGAGTGAAGATGTACATCAAAAAAAGTTTGGCAGGCAAACAAAGCCAAAATAAATGGGTTTATAGCAAAAAATGATAATAATGAATTCATTTAAATAGTTGAATAATAATCTAAAACATTCTGTTATATGTATGTATGTATATACAAGTCAATTTCTCCCCCCTCTCTCTCCTCCCATCTCATATATACCATTTTCCTCCTATTTTCCCCATAACAACAACAGCCGTATGAGATGAATTGGACTGAAAGAGAGTGACTGACCCAAAGGTACTCAGCCGGCTCTCATAGTTAAGGCAGAACCAGAACTCACAATCTCTTGCTCTCTAGCCTGGTGCCTTAATCACTGGACCACATTGGCTCTCTATCTTGTATTCATCTGTTGACACACACACACACACACCTTACTTTGGTTCACTTAATTGTACTCAACATTTGGACAAACATTCACTTCTCTCTATGAATCACAACTTATAGGAACTTCTTTATCTTCCAAGGATAAACCTGGAATCACTTGTCATTATCCATCTAGATCAGCATTCCCCAACTTTTCTGGGTTGGTGGCCTGCCCTGGCGGGGCAGAGGGGGGGGAGAGGGGATGGTTTTGTGTGTAGGGCAGGCACGTGCGCACACATAGCTTCATTTGTGTGAGGGGCAGGCACACATGCCCACCCCTCGTGTGAGTGGAACTGTAAGTGTGGTGCCTGCCATTCACACAAGTGGGGCACCCACCACTTGTGCAAGTCATGTGTGGATGCTAGCCCACCATTCACGCAACCTGATTGCAGATTGGCTACAGCCCGGTAGTGGGCTATGGCCCACAGGCTGGGGATCCACAATCTAGACCTTTGTTTTTTCTCTCTTATTTCTCAAATCTGAGTGATATCTTCTTTGCTATTTCTAAAGAAAAGGTAGGATCGTGCAAAGGAAGGATAATGGCTTTCTGGTCATAATGGCAATTAAAAAATTTAACTCTAGAGCAAGGGTGTCAAACTCAATTTCATTGAGGGCCGCATCAAGATTGTGTTTGACCTTGGCAGGGGCATGGAGTGTTGCCAGGGTGGGCGTGGCCAGCTCGACATCACTCTTGTCAGGGGAACCTGTGATGGCCCGAGTGCTCTGCCAGTGAAAATAGGCTCCCAAGCTCTGTTTTGGCTGTGACGGCCTCCTGAAACCCTCTGCCAGTTAAAACGGAGCGCCCTCCCCAGCTCCATTTTCGCTAGTAGAGGCACCACAGACTGGCCCTTCACTGTTTCCAGGGAGGCCCCGTGGCCCAGATCTAAGTGGTATTAACACTTCACGTGATCTTGATTCTATTCCTCTATTTATGCAGCCTAGAACTGTGTTTGCTTTTTTGGCAGCTGCTGCACATTGCTGGCTCATATTTAAATGGTTCTCAACTAGGACTCCAAGATCCCTCTCACAGTTACTACTGTTGAGCAAGGTACCACATATACTGTACCTGTGCATTTGGTTTTTCTTGCCTAAATGTAGAACCTTACTTTTTTCACCATTGAATTTCATTTTGTTAGATAGTGCCCAATGTTCAAGTCTGTCAAGATCCTTCTGTATCTTAAGCCTATCTTCTGGAGTATTGGCTATTCCTGCCAGCTTGGTGTCATCTGTATATTTAATGAGATTCCCATCTATCCCCTCATCCAAGTCATTGATGAAGATGTTGAAGAGTACTGGGCCTAAAACAGAGCCTTGGGATACTCCACTGCATACTTTCCTCCACGTAGATGCAGTTCCATTGAGGACTACACGTTGAGTGCAGTTGGTCAGCCGGTTACAAATCCATCTGGTGGTGATGCTGTCTAACCCACATTTTTCTCCTTTATCTAGTAATAGGTTATGGTCTATTTTATCAAATTACATTCTATCCCATAATCTCTGTCAGAATTGTGATAGTGACCACACTGCAAATTTGAAGCAGGACCAACCCAAAGGAACACCTGCTGGTACGTTTCCTGCCAAAGCATATAATTTAAAAAGAACCGGGGTACATGTTATCTACCAACTCTTTTCATCCTTGCCAGTATAATTTTATCAAGTAACAGATTAAAAGAAAAGAAATAATAATATCACTCTCATACAAATAAGCTCTCTTTAAATGTTTTACTGTGTTACAAAATATCCATAGAAAAATATTTGGAATTCATTTTATTAAACTAATTCATAACATTAAGCACTTAACCTATAATACAATCCAAAGTAACTATATTAACTGCTGTTTTGGGTGCTGATATCACCACAGTGACGAGCAAAATTATGAATGACTATTAGCATTTAGTTTTTGATTATTTCAGATGCACAAATTATGAAACTATTGTTATCTCCCAGGAAGTTCAAAGCAATGTATTAAAATTAAGACAATCTTTTGAATATAAATTTATATAAAACTGAAACCACTCTCTCATACTTATAATGCAATTGCTGAAATAAAAGTGCCAGAGTTAGATGGTTTCTTATGTTCACAAAATAGGCAACAAAATAAAAATCATTTGCATAAAATAATGTAAATAAAGTAAACAAAATATTTGGTTTGATAGTTATATCAAACTCCAGCCTGCTATCAAATTGAAAATAGGTCTATTATTATTTTTATACACAGATATGGCATTCTGATTTAGATATTATGTTGACAGCTTTACTAGTCTTAGGTTTTTGCCATTCAGAGTTCTTTAATTAAAATATTAATATTCAGGATCATATTACTCTGTAATTATTTATTTGTAAAAGACACAGTTCAAAACTTATTAATGGCTAAGAAATTTCAAGACTGTAAGTGAATGTACCGTATTTAAACACTTTGTATTTGTATTGAGTCTCAATAAAGCTATAACATCAGGGTACATCAAATTTTCAAAGTTGGCGCAAGGACCTTTGAAGAGATCAGAATTAACATACTGATGGAAACACAGCCTAGCTTTGAAATCCCTTGAAGCTCTATTGTTAAAAAGTCATCCCAACAAAAAAAAATGTTCAAAGTTAAAATTACTTTATTAAATCCAATGGAGATATTTGCATATATGCATCACTAACAGAATACAGGACGACAAATGACTGTATTTTGTCATAGCATATTCCCATTAGTACTTAAACTTCTGTCTGAGCTCGCTCACAACTTGATATGGCTAGCAGGAAAAAGCTGTATCTCTCATGTTAAAACAGGGAGAGATAGAAATCATTAAGCAAAAGTACTCTGTACAAGTTTGTACTCAAAAGAAATATAGGATATGCATATTGCTAATATATATATATATGCTGATATCTGAATCTGTTCTCAACAGAGTTCTATCATAACTCTATTCTCAAATTTCATTTTTCAACTAAAAGTGCAAGCAAAAAGACCCCACAAGAAAGAAAGCAAAAAGGTAGAATATACAATTGAAATATAATTGCTATAAAAAAAATTCGTACCTTTTTTGTATCTCCTTGCTTCCAGCAATATATGAAAACTATTTTAGATAATTGTATTAGTTAACAATTTCTTTTGCATTCTCACTTAAATAATACAAGGTTAAGTACAATACCATGCACAAAAGTGGCTTTGTGCCATTATATTTAGTTCTGTTTTTCAGGATTACAGCCCAGCTATATGAAATTAAGCAGTTTTGCTACAACTCTCAAAAGAGTGAGGTCTTTTAGTCATTAGGCTCTCTTTAGCAAAAAGAGGCTAATATAAGTACACTGGAAAAGCATCACTGGTAGGTCTTAGGCCCTAATTCTCAAGTATTAATTGTGAATCTAAGGTTACAGACATCTGTGTAGCAGCTGCTATAATTCATTCTCCTTACAATTTCAATATTAGTCTTACTGCAACATAAGTGCAAAGAAAAGTATGGAATTAGGAAGAAGGCGTGGCTTGCCGAGGCGAGACGATGATCTCTGGGTAGCTCCCGGAGATCGCCAAATCTCAGCCCAACCGGGGGTCCGAAGCGGACCCTGAACTGTCCTGGAGGGACAGTGAAGTACGGGGGCACCTAACTGCACAAACGGGGAAAGCGGCAATTTCCCCCGGAGTGCAGACTGAAGCCTCAACCCGGCGGCTGGGAAGGCGGGGCAATCCTGTCCTAGTCTGGGCTGCCACTTCGAACGGAGCTGTTTGATGGTGATATCGTTTGTCAGAGAGAAAGATCTAAGAGATTGCAGGAGAGAAGAAATGGAGCAAAGGGTGGATTGGTGAGTCTTGGCCCTTTAAGAAAAAGGAAGAACTTTTTTTTGAGCATGAAACAAAAGTGTCGTGGAAGAGAGAAAATGGCGGCTAAGTTTAGCTCACAGAGAAAAATGAATTTGAAAAAAATAACATTTAAATAAAAGGAAATAATATTTCTTCGTTTTTGCATCAGAGAGCAGGTCTTCTTTTAGTGGCTGCCATCCTGTCATAACAGAAGAGCCATGGATTTTCCAACTGTTGAATGAAGAGAACAATAAATGAAGCAACGTTGTCATTCCATTTGTTGCAGGAATATCAGAAAAGCTCAAGAGGACCTTCAACATAACATACATGCACACTTCAAACCCAAGAATACACTAAGGCAGAAGCTTGTCCACCCCAAAGGATAAAACACCCAGACACAAACTGAGCAGTGTGGTATATGCAGTACAATGCAATGAGCCATGTGTAGATGTGTACATTGGGGAAACAAAACAGCCACTTCATAAACGAATGGCACAACGTAGGAGAACAAACCCATCAGGACTAGATTCGGCAGTCCACCTGCATTTAAAAGACAAAGGCCATTCTTTTGAAGATGGCAAAGTCCACATTTTGGACAGAGAGGATTGCTGGTTTGAAAGAGGTGTCAAAGAGGCCATCTACGTTAAAATTGAACAGCCCTCTCCCAAAAGAGAGGGAGGGATATGACATCACCTATCTCCAGTCTACAACCCAGTCCTTTCAGCAGTTCCAAGAAGGCTCCACACCCATTTGCATCACTCAGGTTCCCCTGAGGACACAGATAAACCCCCAGGTGGCCTTATTTACGAGACCGCCTTCTGCCGCCAATAGCCTCCCACCGACCAGTGCGCTCACATAGAGAGGGCCTTATCAGGG
>JANHFT010005537.1:208663-221477 GCA_032467955.1 Pseudoxenodon macrops
AAAAACGCCTCGATCCAGAGGTTTCCTCCAGAGCGCCTGGATTTCACCTCTGCATCGCTGGTGTTGGCTCCACCCCCCTCCTGCAGATATGAAATGTTGTGTTTTGTGCCAATCTGTTATTTAGTCTTGCTATTTTATATGCATTTAAAAAAATAGTCTAGGCTACTTAAGTATGATTTATCTATACTATTTTTATCTGCTATTTCCAGCTTTGTATTCTATGTTGGTATTATGATTGCAGTGTGAACTGTCCTGGAATTAATTTTTAATGAAGATATGCCATGAATATTTTAAATAGTTCAAAATGCACTTTTATTATACAAATAACCAGGCTGAATGTCTTGAAGCAAAAATAGCCCTAATTGATAGGATAATGATACTGAAAAATGGTCAAATTCCAGATTAGAAGAACTCTTAGTCTCAAAGCCAGAAATTTACATAGCTAACATAGTTAATGCCAAGCATTGGAAAGTATTGCTAGGCCTTTCACTTACAAACACGATTTTAAGACCTCGCATATTAGTAAAACAGCACAATAAAGAATTGATATCAAGGTCCTAAATGCTAGAAATTAGTTGTAGATATTTATACTGTATCTCATTTGTTTGGTACCAAAATAATCTGGACTCTTTCTCCATAGTGTGTTGAGATAGCCTCGTCTGATCAGTTGATTGGACAGAGTTTGAATAGTTAAAACTCCTCCTCCTTCCAGGACATGCCCAGATTTGACTCAGTCCTCAGTTGGACAGACGTGTCAAGCCATCCTCCGGAGTATATCTCTTTAGTAATTTCAATAATAACGAAATCTAAAACTGTAAGTTATTTTTCTTCAACTGTTGTCAAGCAAAGAAGAAGAGGAAAAGTTTTTTTCCCCTCAGCTTCGATCGGCGGCCAGGGCCCCGGCTGCGCGACAAGCGCCTGGGCATTTAACATCGAGCCCGGCGTTTTTTTTCCTTTCGTGTATTCTAAGCCTTCAGATTAATAATTGTGCTTGGGGGAGATAGAGAACGGTGCAAAATTCCCAGCTAGTTGGCAGTGAATTGGGCCCAAGACCTCTATCGCCAGAATCATCAAACAAATGTGTTGGCCCCCATTTTGTCAGCCGCTTCGTGCCGAAGGTCTTGGCTGCGGCCTCTTAAAGTGACTGCCTTCCCGCCAAGCCACTGGGCGCCATTTTGTGACTTCACGCCTTGCCTCCATGCCTCCATCTGGCTGCCAGAATCCCCCAAGTCTTTGTCATTGTTTGGCATAATTAAGACTCTTTGAGGTTTGAAAGTGTTCAGAAGTCTCGCGCTTCAATGAGCGGCGCTGCAGTGCCTTCCTGATAGCCGGCCTACTTCAGAAGCCTCGCGCTTCATTACTGACAATTCCTGGCCTTTCAGCGGTCTCAGACTTTATCAGAAGCCTCGCGCTTCACTTAGTGACCACCAAAAGAAAAAAAAGGGGGAAGAGGAAAGGAAACGCGCCTTATAGACGTTTATTGGCCGTTTCGCGGTTCAGGTCTCACTTGGTGACCAAAAAGAAAGAAAAAAAAGACATAAGATAGCACTGCATTGTCATATTAACAAGGCGGCCACAGACAGGTACCCTCATTGAGGGCTGTCAATCAGAAGTCTTGCGCTTCACCTACCATCACTAAGTGAGTCAGTCATACAACATGGCCGATAAGCCGTCCCATGCAAAAGGCAAGAAGGGGAAGACCAACAACACCCCTTCCAGGAAGACCACCACAGACCACACCATCCCGTCAGCGCCTAAGGCTTCCTCTGGACTGTCTTCCTCCAAGGCAGCCAGTGGTCATAAGGACAAACGTTCAAGGGCCACTGAAAGGGATGAGAGACGTCGGGACAAGGCACTACAAAAATTATGCGACAAGCCTTGCCAAGGGGATGACTCAGGAGTTCCAGCGGTTCCCGACACAGTGCAATCCAGGCGCTCCCGTTCAGTCAGCCTTTCTTCTGGCGTGGCTGATGAACAGCTGACCTTAGCAGCGATGGCCTTCTCGCCAGACCAGTCTCTGCTTTGGGTGCCACAGTCGTCGACACGTGACCTTCCCGCCACATCCCAGCCTCACTCCCAACAAGCCTGCACCGGAGGCTACGTTTACTCCTACTGCAGCGGGCCTGCGTTCAGAGAGTGGATCCGACATGTCAAACATTATTGCGGAGGCTGTCCAACGTGGTCTCGCTGCAGGTTTCCAACAGTACATGGGGTGTCTTGCCACAGCCCCGCGCGCCCGTGCTCGCCCAGACAGGGAAGTGGATTACTCATTTCGAGATGAAGGCTCGGACTTGTCCGATTTGGATCTTCCTCCGCTGGACACCGATTGCCCTTCTCAAGTGGCAGACGGGGAGAAACAAGGTGAGATAGAACTATTAGATGATGAGGGGTTCACTCCAGAACAACCCACATTTATGGGTCTTTTCCAACCAGGCCTGTTCAACTCTCTGCTATTTAAAGCACAAAACTCAGCGGATCTGGGCATTCAGAGTGCGGATACCCCACCCATGACATTGACCGCAAACCCATTGTTGACAGAGCCTACTGCAGTGGCTCAGGTCATCCCAGCTCCTAAACTATTTGTGGACGTCACACAGCGTCAATGGGCGGCCCCGGCTTCTGGTCTGGCGCCCACGCTATTGGACAAAAAGTTATTTAATGTCACCACCAACCTGTTGTAGGTGCTCCAGCTACTGACGGTGGATCTTCCCGTGACTGCACTACATTCACCTACCAACTTGCCAGGTGAACCTGACGAACTCCTTCGCCCCGAGGACAGACGTATCGAGCAGTCCCTACAAAAGGCTCATCTGTTGGCGGCGTGGGCAATACGGGCTTCCACTATGGTATCATTGTTCTCTCGCACATCCGTCATATGGCTCCAGCAGCTGCAGGAGAGATTGCCCTCTTCGGATACCAGGGCACAACAGGATGTCAGCAAACTCCTAGCGGCATCCCAGTTCTTGGCTGACGCCATCCTGCACGCTACACATTTCGCCTCCAAGGCAATTGCCTCATCTGTGGTCGCCAGAAGGATGCTGTGGCTCCGCCAATGGCCTGCCAATGCCAGGCACAAGTGGCGGTTAGCCTCTGCCCCCTACAAAGGACAGTCGCTTTTCGGGGAGACCCTGGATCCCACTTTAGTAGAATCCAAGGATAAGAAGGTCCTGCCGCACATGTCCCGGAAGACCTCCTCCCGTCCGGGACCTTACTACCGACGGCCCTTTCCAAGAGGGGCAGGTGCGGGTGGGGTTCTGGGCACAGGGCCCCTTGATTCCCTGACAGCATCAGCACCAGGAAAGGTACCAGGATAGGCAATACCAGGATAGGCAGCCAGGGGCAGGCCTTTCTGACGGCCCTTCGAGGGGGAGGAGGTCGTCCCTACCGGTGCACCAAGTAATTCCGCCTCCGACACTCCCATCGGTGGGCGATTGGGCCTCTTCACCGACCGATGGGAGGAGACTACGTTGGATGCGTGGGTCAGGGAGACTATTTGGCATGGGCTCTCCCTGGAATTTCTCTCCTCTTCTCCGAGATCTTTTATCTCCTGTCCAGTATCTAAGGTACGATCCAAAAAGGTCCTTATGGATGTGGCCATTGCCCATCTTCTCGAAATTCGGGCCATACAACCGATCCCCCAGGGCCAACTAGGGCAGGGGTTCTACTCAAATTTGTTTCTTGTACCCAAAGCCTCAGGGGGGTGGAAAGCTATCCTAGACCTTAAACGCCTTAATAGTCACCTGCGTTTTCGCAGGTTCAAAATGCAATCCTTACAACTGATTCTTGGCAGCATTCGGGAGGGCGACTTCCTTGCCTCTATAGACTTGACTGAGGCCTACCTGCATATCCCAATTCGACCCAATCATCGCAAATTTCTTCGCTTCTGTATGCAGGTACCTATTTCCAGTACAGGGCATTACCCTTCGGTTTATCTGCAGCGCCACGGGTTTTCACTAAGATTTTGGCAGCCCTTGCAGCCCACATCAGGGCAACACCTATCCGTCTCCTCTGTTACTTGGATGATATCCTCATGCACACCTCATCCCTCGATCGAGCTAGGCTAGACCTCAAGGTAACAGTGGAGCTCTTGGAGGAGCACAGGTTCTCCATTAACGTGGAAAAGAGCCACTCCACCCCTTCTACTCGCATCCAGCACCTGGGTGCGATCATTGACTCCCTGGAGGGTAGGGTTTATCTGTCACCAAATAGACAGGTTAGTATCAGGGACATTGTGGCTAGGGTCCAGCAAGAACACAGGGTTCCCGTCACGCTGCTCTCTACCCTTCTGGGGAAGATGGTTTCAGCTATAGCCATCACGCCGTGGGCGCGTTTACATGCAAGGATGCTACAATGGTTTCTATTGTCCTTCCAGAAGGCAGACCGCAGCGGATCACATTCCTGAGTGACGGTTCCTCCAATGGTCTTACGGTCCCTGAACTGGTGGCATTCCCCAGCGATCTCCATGGGATCTCTGTTTCAAGAGCCCCACCATCTGATTTCTCGGGTTGGGGAGCACACTCCCAATCGAGCATGGTGCAGGGACTGTGGTTGCAGCCCGAACGGTGTCACAGCATCAACTGGCTGGAGCTTCGGGCAGTTTATCTGCCACTGCGCCAATTACGACCCCTCATGTCGGGCAGACATATTCTCGTCCTCACGGACAACACATCAACCAAGGCGCATATCAAAAGGCAGGGGGGCACCAGGTCCAGGTCGCTTCAGGCGGAGGCACAGAAGATCGGCCTCTGGGCGGAGCGCAACCTGCTGTCCCTTACCGTGGACCACATCTCTGGGACGGAGAACACGGTAGCAGATTGGCTGAGCAGAACACTGGTCAACCAAGCGGAATGGAGCCTAGATCCGGGGGTCTTCACAGCCATAACGTTTCGATTTGGCCTCCCAGTGATCGACCTCTTCGCGTCTCCCACAAATGCACAACTGCCGAGGTTCAGCTCCAGGTACCCGTCTTGGGGAGCGAAGTTGGTGAATGCGCTGTGCTGCCCGTGGCCTCCTGGCCTTCTATACGCCTTTCCCCCACTTCCATTGCTCCCGAAGGTCATCAACAAAATCTGGCAGGAGAGAGAGGAGGTCGTGGTTCGCCAAACTTACATACATGTCGGTGTCCCCTCCTTGGCGGATTCCCATAAACCCGTCGATCCTTCGCCAGGGGGACTTGTTCCACCCGGATCCGCTGTGGCTGCAGCTGACCACCTGGCTATTAAGCGGGGCGTCATGAGCGGCGTCAACTATTCCGCTTCCGTCATCGATGTTATCCAAGCCTCCAGAAAACCATCCACGGAACGGATTTATTCGGCCACATGGAAGGTCTTTTGCACCTGGTGTTCAACTCGCTCGCTATCACCATTAACTGTCACCATAGCCCACATACTGCACTTCCTGCACGGGGCCCTCAACAAGGGACTTTCGCCTAACACCCTACACAGACAGGTAGCCACCTTGTCTTTGGCGCTGTCCTTCGGAAAACTAGACTCATTAGCGTCGCATCCAGACATCAAGTGTTTTCTCCGAGGGGTGACCAATCTTCGCCCGCCCGCGGTACACTGGTACCCAACCTGGGACCTCCCCAAGGTCTTGGCTTCCCTGACTAGGACCCCTTATGAGCCACTCCGTTCTATGGGCATGAGGCACCTGACTTGTAAGGTGGCCTTCCTCGTCACAATAACGACAGCTAGACGCATTTCCGAGCTGGCGGTGCTCTCTACTCGTCCTGATCTCTGCATGTTACACACAGACAGAGTGGTGTTGCGACTTGACCCTTCCTTCGTCCTCAAGGTAAACTCGTGGTTCCACAGGGCACAGGAGCTCATTTTACCGAACTTCTGTCCGGATCCGGCTCATCCACTTGAACACCAATGGCACACCCTGGACATCAGACGAGCACTGCGAGTATACCTCAAACGGACTTCTACGATCCGCAAGAGTCGCTTTTTGTCTCATTTCAACCTTGGATCCAAGGCATCGTCCTCAATGATTGGGAGATGGCTCCGGGACACCATTGCTCAGGCCTATGACCTGCATTCTGTTCCTCAGCCTCCACGCATCACTGCACATTCTACCCGCAGCGCGGCTACCACAGCTGCGTGGGCTACTCAAGCTTCAATTGAGGAGATCTGTCGGGCGGCCACGTGGACATCCTTGTCACCTTTTGTCCGCACTAAAAGTTGGACTCATTTGCATCTGTGGAGGCTGCCTTCAGTTGCCGGGTGCTCCAGCAAGTCCTACATTCTACCTAGATCCTGTTCTTGGCTCCCTCCCTCCCTATGGTATGCTTTGGTATGTCCCATCCTGGAGGCTATCTCAACACACTATGGAGAAGGGGCGTTGGTCCTACCTGATACGCTCCTTCTCATAGGGTTGAGATAGCCTCCAGGTCCCCCCTTGTCTTTGTTTCATGTGTCAGTTCGCCATTATTGCAGGGCATTGGACTTACTCTGGCTTCTGCAGCGGGGACTTCATGGCTTCCTTTCCTGTGGCTTCAAGTCGAGTCTGTTCTTTGTCCTCGTCAAATCTGGGCATGTCCTGGAAGGAGGAGGGGTTTTAACTATTCAGACTCGGTCCAATCAGCTGATCTGACGAGACAACCCATCCTGGAGGCTATCTCAACCCTATGAGAAGGAGCGTATCAGGTAGGACCAACGTCCCTTTTCTTCCCTTTGGAACAGAGATATCAAACTCGCCATGTCACGTCATGTGACATTTCACAATGTTTTCCCCCTTTGCGGAGCTAGGGTGGATGTGGCCTGCATGTGACACATCTGGCCTGCAGGCCACCAGTTTGACACATCTGCTTTGGAAGGTTAAAAGGCTGATACTTAAACTACCACCACAACCATTAAAACCTTTAACTATTCAAAGTAGAGCAATGTTATCTTTTTACAAGCTGCTTAAAGAACAAAATGGATTCCTCTGCAAAGACTTCTCCTTTAACATCCTTTTTTTTTAAGGGTAAAAAAAATTGGTTCTTCCCAATCTGGTAATACGCCATCACTGGTCATCCTCTCTAAAACTCTTAGACAGAGCACCAAAGCAAAGTGCAGCCCTGAATCTTTTAAAAATGTTAATTCTTGATGAATTTCTTTTACTAAAGTAATACTTAAGTATTCTAGCAAATAATGGATAGGCAGCAAGAGAGCACAATAAAGACATTATCTATATTGCTCACTTCCACTACTACATTCTGCAGCAATCCTTTGTGGAGAGGAGGGGCAAGTGTACATAGTCAATAGAAGTAAATGTACTTGGCCAAAATAAGAGCTAAAACATTTGATTGCCTATAACAAACAGGTGTTATACAAAGAATAACCATTACAAAGCTGCCCCCAGTATACAGTCTTGTTCATCTAATGTAGGTATAACACAGAAGGCATGTAAAGGAGGCATCTCAGAGGCAGAGGTGAGGCTGCTAGGTGGGGGAAAAACATTTCAAGCAAGTACTGAATTGTAAAATGTATAACGAGGCAGGACAAAACTACCATAGCAGTCCAGAACTTGATAAATATTCAGTCATGTGAAAGCAGTCTTTCATATTTGCCATATAAACCTATTGAGTAACAGTTGTTTGCTTCCCTACTCTCCCTATTTCTGCAAGATCAAATCTAGGAGGTCCTATAATGGTGAAAAAAGCCCATTATGTTTGATTTTGGCTAAAGTTAAGTATTTCCTAGCAGCATAAGCATTTAAACATTTTAAGAAGCATTACTTTCACCATAAAAATATCTTGTCTGTATTCTCCATTCTCTTCTCATCAGGGTTGTGCCTATAATAAACACAGTGAAATCTTGGCCAGATGCTTCTCAACAGCTTCAGGATTGTTTTGAGGACACAAATTGGGACCTGACCTAGAGGAGCACACTGCAACTGTTCTGTATTATATCAAACATTGCACAGATAAACTATTACTGATAAACGTATTAGAATCTATCCCAATCAGAAGCCCTGGATGACCAAGGAAGTCCAGCACCTCTTGCATGACAGGACCAAGGCCTTCAGGTCTGGTGATGGGGCAAAATATAATGTTGCCAGAGCTAGTCTGAAGAAGGGTGTTCAGAAGGCTGACAGATTATAAGAGGAAGATTGAGGATAATTTTTATAATAATAACATGAGGCAAGTGTGGCAAGGAATTCAACAAATTACCAACCATCAACCAACCAATGTCATCCCTGCTGAGGGGGATGCTTTGTTGGCAGAAGAGCTGAATCATTGCGTTGGTTGCTTTGAAGTGGAGACATCAGAGGCAGCTAAAATACAACCACCAGCCCATTGTAGCGCCCACCTCATTGTGGTGGAAGAGGAGGTGAGGAGCATTCTGAGGGCTGTGGACCCTAGAAAGGCTGCCGGCCCTGATGGTATCTCTGGCTGAGTGCTTAAAGACTGTGCTGATCAATTGGCTGGAGTCTTTACCAGAATCTTCAATCATTCTTTATCTCAGTCCACTATTCCATCTTGTTTGAAGGCTTCCATCATTGTTCCACTGCCAAAGAAGTTCCCTATCAATAACATCAATGATTACAGACCAGTGGCACTCACTCCTATTATCATGAAGTGCTTTGAAAAATTGGTCTGCCGGCACATCATTTCTGGTCTTCCACATACATTTGATAAACACCAGTTTGCATACAGAAGAAATAGATCTACAGAGAATGCTATAGCCATCACTCTTCAAACTGCTATGACTTATTTGGAACTGGGGGTGGGGCTATGTGAGGATGAGTTTTGTAGATTTTAGCTCTGCATTTAACACAATAATTCCACATAGACTAGTGTTTAAACTTATGGATCTTGGGCTTTCTTACTTAATCTGCCTTTGGATTAAGGATTTCCTGTCTGGCCACTCTCAGAGGGTCAGATTAGGTAATCATACCTCTTCAGCCCTTATTCTTAACACTGGTACACCACAGGGTTGTTTGTTGAGTCCCTTACTCTATACTCTTTATGTGCATGACTGCATTTCTGCTCATGCTAATAATACTACCGTGTTTCCCCAAAAATAAGACAGGGTCTTATTTTATTTTGACCTCCAAAATATGGCCTTGGCCTTATTATCAGGGGGGCTTATTATTTTGGGGGTGCAGGAGGCATCAAGCATGGGACTGGATGTTCTTCGTGACGTGCCTTGCCGCCACCGCTGCTGCCTCATGGAGCCATTGTACCATTGCACGCACGAACTACAGGACTGCCGCGAGCTTCATCATATCAGTACAGCTCGCGGCTGCACCGGTATGTCAAACCTTGCAGTAGTGCTGCCGTTAATGCATGCAATGGCACAACAAGCCTTGCAGAGTCCTGCTACACGAAGTGGCGGTGCGACAAGTTTCACAAAGACTCATTTCTGGCAAGTGGGACATGTAGTGCCAGTGTTGGGGTGTAATTTGGTGGTGGTGGGTGGGGTGGGCCGCAAGACGTGCATCCTACCTGAGACTTGTAGCTCCATCGCATTCCTCGCCATTGTGTCCAGGGAAGCATGTTGTAAAAAAAAACTTAATGAGTTTAATCAAACTTTTAGAACTCGCGAGAAGTTTTCTTTTACAATGTGTTTCCCTGGACACAATGGAGAGGAACTTGACAGAGTTGGAAAGGTAAGACGCGCATCTCACAGCCCACTCCGCCCCATCTGCCACCCCCAAATTGCATCTCTAAAGGGGACAGGTGGCTAAGCAAGGGGCAGGAGCCCTGCCATGTCTGGCAAGTGGGTGGAAGAGAAGAGATGGCAAGGGGAGCCATGTCTTGCTCCATGCATCTTGCTTCTTCCCAGCCCCACCTGCCACCCTTCTCAATAAAGAGACGGCGGGGAAGGAAAGCAGCCAGGCTGCTGTTGCCATTGGGGTGGGACATGTTGGGCTGCGAAATGCACGTCTTACCTTTTCAGCTCCATTGCGTTCCTCACTGGTCTGTCCAGGGAAGCACGTTGTAATAAAAAAAACTCGTGAGTTCAATCAAACTTCTCAAACTCGCAAGGTTTTCTTTGCAATGTGCTTCCCTGGACACAACAGCGAGGAACGCAACGGAGCTGAAAGTCTCAGGTAGGATGCGTGTCTCGTGGCCCAACACATCCCACCCTGACCCAATGGCAACAGCAGTCTGGTCACTTGCCTTCCCTTTGCCAGCCTCCCTTGCGCGAAGTTTGCCAGCTGAATACTGAGGAGGAGCTGTAGTATCCCCTCTGCCGCTTAGGCAGAGATGCCAAAGCTTTTCCTAAATATAGGGAGCAAGCCAACTGCGGATGACATCAGCTGCAAGGCATACCTAGCACAAATGCAAATATTCTGAGCTTAAAAACTGGGGCAGCGAAGCAGTAAATGTTTCAGCAGCAGGATCACAATCTCTTGGGACCATGCCTCAGCTACAGGTTTGTGGGCACACGAACCCCCCCCAGAGTCGCCCTTCTTCACCCCGCCTGTGCCACATCATTGACCCCAAGCTGACGCTCCCTATTTTTAGGAAAAGCTTATGCATCTCCACCTAAGCTTCAGTGGAGATATTACAGCCCCTCCCCTGTATTTGACTGGCAAACTTCACGCAAGGGAGACTGGCGAAGGTAAGGGGAATGGAGGAAAAAAAGCCAAGTGACTCTTCTTGCTTTCCTGGATTGTCATGCATTAAATTCAGTGGGGGAGCGCGCCGTAACTGCTGAGTTGCCCCTTTTCTCTGGGGACCCTGCTCAGCTTTGTGCTTCAGAGGGTGTGCAAGGCACGAGGCTCTTTAGAAGCCCCCTCCTAAACTTTGCAAGGATAAGCCCACTGCTTGATTTGGGGCGGACGATACCTGGCAGGCCCAGGTGTGGTGGGTGGGCAGGCGGGTTGAGCAGCTGCATGGCTCCCTTGGGTTGCAAGGATTTGGGCAGCATTTACATGGCTTGGATGCCTGCAGGATCCCTGGCTTCCAAAGTAGGCGAGGCCCAGAGAGGAGGCACTGCAAGGGAGCCAATTTCTCACATTGGCCGTGCTGGGGTCGCCCACGCAGAAGCTGGGCCTCGGGGTGCCACCCTGAGCAGGCAATCAGCTGGAGGTGGGCGAGGGTCTGTCTCCTTATCCGGTTGCTTGTCCTCCACCATTTTCATCAACAGTGACAGAGAGAAACAGAAACAGTAGAGAGGAAACTCAATCAACGTTGCCTGCAATTATTATTACTCCCCTCCGTCATTTATCTTTCTCTCTCATTCTCTCTCTCACACACACAGACATTTGATTGCTGAAAGGGACAGGCTGCACTTTGCTTCTATCATAAGCACGTGCTTCCCACAATCGCCTGTCTTTTCCTCAAACAGCAGCAGCCGGATAGAGGGGGGTTTGCAATTCTGATGGACTGCATGGCTTTCTGCCTTGTAGCAGGAGCCTAAGCAACACCCGTGGAGCACAGGCTGTGGTCACCACTTGATCCACAACCACAGGGTGAGCTGCGGACAGAGGGGCCCTTGGCAGCAAGGTTGCCTAGCACTGTGGCCAGGGGTGGGTTCTAACTTACCTCGCCGCCGGTTGACTGACTCCTGCGCTGTACAAAAAAATTCCCAAAAAAAGGCTGAAAACAAGATGGTGACACATGCGCAGTGCCGGAAACTCGTGCAGAAGGAAAAAAACCAGAAAAATTTAAAAAACATTTCTCCCTCAAAAAAAATTCCACAAAAGATGGTGTGTTGTGAAATGTTGTTATGTTGGTTCAAGAATGTTGCAAAGTTGGTTCAGGCTTGATAGCTGCTAGGCCAACGGCCAGCAAGCGAATTCAAGACCTTGGAGAAAGTTGATAAGGACAATGTATGTGGGAAAGAAATGTACAAGAAAGTTTCACAGGGCAAGAGGGAGGTGTGAGACAGAATGTAACCACAGAATGCCTGAGTTTGCAGTTTGCATGTTGCTGACATGTAAGAAGGTTTTGTAACAGTTTTCACTAACCCCCACCCATATTCATACAGTATAATAAAAGAAACTGTTTGGATTTTATCAGAGCGCTTTCATCCCGAGAGACTTCTGTGTCCGTGTCGTTTCTTCAATTGGACTCATGAAGCACCCACCCGAGCGAATGCTGGGTGAAAGTCACAAAGAAGCAGGATTGCAATGATAGCAGTGTTCCAATATCTAAGGGGCTACCACAAAGAAGAGGTGTTAATCTATTCTCCAAAGCACCTGAAGGCAGGACAAGAAGCAATGGATGGAAACTCATCAGAGAAGCAACCTAGAACTAAGGATAAATTTCTTGACAGTTAGAACAATTAATCAACTTGCCTTCAGAAGTTGTGAATGTTGCAATACTGGAAATTTTAAAGAAGAGATTGGACAACCATTTGTCTGAAATGGTATAACATTTACTGCCTGGGCAGTGGGCTGGACAAAATAACTCCAAGGTCTCTTCCAACTCCAGTATTTCTATTATTCATATGGCTATGTGGCAGGAGGAATCAAGCATGAACCTTTTTATGTTTTTTCATATATTTGCAGCATATCTAGAGAGAATGTAGTGGGGATTTTGGAGAGGTTCTGTGGATTTCACATAATCTTTTGGAGATTACATGACTGCAGTTCATGTTTTGTTCATCTGTCAAATAAATGATTTGTTCAAAATTAAGAATGCCCTTTCTTCTTTCTAACTCATCATTGAAAACATATAATCAAAGGGGATACAGTGGCTCAGTGGCTAAGATGCTAAGTTTGTCGATCAAAAGGTCGACAGTTCAGTGGTTCAAATCCCTAGTGCCGTGTAATGGGTGAGCTTCCATTACTTGTCTCAGCTTCTGCCAACCTAGCAGTTCAAAAGCACGTAAAAAATGCAAGTAGAAAAATAGGGACCACCTTTGGTGGGAAG
>JANHFT010005537.1:239572-249992 GCA_032467955.1 Pseudoxenodon macrops
TATTATGATATGTAAAATGTTATATATATGGAAATGAGATGTTAAAATTACTGTTATGAAAAATAAAAATTGTTTTCCAAAAAAAAGAAAGAAAAAAGGATATATTGCATCTGGATTGAGGCAATTCCAGAATGGAATATCTGGGGAATTCTGGGAGTTGAAATGTTAACAAGTTCGGACACCTTGTTCTAGGCATTTTTCATAGGAATAGTTGCAAGTACAGGGGAAAGATTATTACAGGATTCAAATCTGTTTTCTTCCCTCTCTTTTCAGGAGTGCCATGGAGAGCTAACCAAGGAAATTGAGAAGCTTTTAGGCTGATTAATTTCTGTGTACACAACTGTGCAGGAGAAACTGATGGCACATGTCCCCAGTTTTCCTTTTGCATGCCAAGTCCTTAGGTTGACATTTGTCTTTTGTTGTACAAATTCAAATATTATACGAATTCTGCAATAATAATTGAGGTGTCTCATAAACATAAATGACACCTTGTCCCATTCTCCATCTAGGTGGATATAACATCCAGGAACAGGATTGCTCCGTCTGCTATCCATCCAATAGGACTGAGTCTGCAAGTTTACAGGCCACACCTCCTCCTCTGTCTTCCCGCTTTTTTGACTCGGTCCGTCCTTGGACAGATGTGATTTAGAGTTCTCCCTTTCCTAGTTGTTGGTATCCTTCTAATTGCTAGATTTCTGCTTTTTAAAAGTTTTTTCTTTGCAAGGCTGAATTCGAGCGCTTCGGCTACAGCTGATTAGCGGCTCGTTCAGCCTTGCACTTGCACGATTCCAGTGGCGGCGCCTTTGGCCGCTCGGCAAGGGTTTCGAGAGCACAGCGCTGAATTGGACGGCCTGGCTGCGGCGGTGAGTTCCTTAGTGTTCTGATCGCTTTGTGGGCGATTCTGGTCAGCCATCGCCTTTACCCGGCACTTGATTTCGGCAGGAAGGGGCTTTTCCCCTCCTGCTGAAGGCTGCAGCTCTTTCTAGGCATCCCTGTTCCAGCAGGAGGTTCACCCTCACCGAAGGATGCATTGGCGGCATCTGGCCTGCCCACTAGCCGCGTGGCTGAGCCACTCTTCGCTCATTTTTATGACGCCTGATTCACCAAAGGCTCCTGTTGCTGGTTCCCCACAACGAGAGAGTGGAAGTCTGGGGGAATCATCGGGCAGAACCAGGCCGGTCTTCAGAGGCAGTGAGTTCCTGGATTATGGGTTTTTGGGCCTCCCTTTGAACTGCTGCATTGGCGAATTTGGCCTGCATCTGAGGCTAACTCACCTCTGAGGCCTACAGTGTGTGGGATCATAATGGCTGACCCCACTTCTTCCTTGGAAGCCTTAACAGCCACTGAACCTAAGGATGGACCTGCCTGTAATCAGGCAGAGCACAGACAGGGCAAGGCCTTGAATAAATCCTCCAAGACCTCTGATCACAGGGCCAAACAGAGGCAGAAGGCTATGGAGAAGGCCATTATGAAGGCCCAGAAGGATACGCCAGAAAGGAGGTCCTGACCAGGGATAGGGATCAAGGGGTTTCTCCCTCCCTCTTGTCTGTTGAATCTGGGCCTATTCTATCCTGGTCCCCTGATCGACCCAGCAATGCCCCAGGCCATCAGATGGACCACCTTTTTGGTAATCTACTTGAGCAATCTGGCTTTATATCAGACCTGGGGTCTTCAATTCAGCATTCCTTGCCTGATCCATCTCCACCCCCCAGGCCACTATCTGGTGAGGCTTCTGGACTTCCAGCCCACCTGTTCCCTGAAATTGAGAGAATAATTGCTGCTGCTGTGGAACGGGGCATAGCGGCCGGCTACAACACAGGCCTGTTCCAGAACATCTGGTTGGGCCCCAATCTGTCCTGCCATCCCAGGAAGTCTACAGGCATACGGCTGTTTCTTCTGATCTGGAGGATGCTTGTCCTGCTTCGCCTTCTGACCATGCCTCTGTCCTGGGGGAGGACCAGGCTCCTGAAATTGAGATGTCAGAGGATGAGGATACTGGCCCTGATCAGCAACCCTTCTTGGGCCTATTCCGTCCTCACCTGTTCAAGTCATTGCTTGCCAAGACCATAGTCACCATGGGCCTCTCTGATCCAGGCCCATCGGCTGCAGCTTTATCAGCCATCCCGGGTCCCTCCAGCGCCCTTTTCTCCCTACCAGCAGTGGAGGCTGAAGTCATGCCTGATCCCAAAATGTTCCAGGAGGTGGTCAGTAAGCAGTGGGGGTCCCCCTCTTCGGGTCCAGTTCCCAGGCCCCTGGACAAACGGTTCAATAATATTGGGCCTGAACTTTCAGATTCTCTCCAGGTTCCCTCCATTGACCCTCCTATTCTAGCCCTCTCCTCCACAGCCTGTCATGGGCCCCCCTGAGGAGGCCCTCCATCCGGAGGATAAGAAAGCTGAACAGACACTCGTACGTGCGCATCAATCATCCGCCTTGGCTGTCAAAGTCGCTACCACGGCTTCCTTCTTCAATAGGGCTTCCATCATGTGGCTATGCCAGCTGCAGGAGAGAATCCCAGCCTCAGACATCCGGGCCCATCAGGAAATTGTCAAGCTGGCGGCCGCCCTTGACTTTTTGGCCGATGCCACCCTTAATGCAGCCAGGTTCACAGCCAAGGCAATTGGATCCTCCGTCACTTCCAGGAGATTACTTTGGCTTTGTCAGTGGCAGGCTGACGCCCATCAAAAGTGGCGACTGGCGACTTCTCCCTACTCTGGTTCCCTTCTTTTTGGGCCCCCTCTGGAGCCTCTGCTTTCTGAAACCAGAGACAAATGAAAGTATCTGCCTCCCATGAATAGACAGTCTCCCTTTCGATCGGGGGATCAGGGTAGGTTTCAACCCTTCCGGGGTTTGGACGGTGGTTTTGGGGGGCCCTGTCCTCACCGGCCCTTCCCTCCCAGGCAGGGCTCCGACACGATAGGCCATTCAGACAAAACCAGTGGTTTCCCCCCAGGAAACCCTTCCAGTCCGGTAGAGGGTGCCCTTTCAAATGCTGTTGCTGAACCTGCGTCGTCTCTTCCCATTTGGGGTCGCCTGGCCCACTTCTTCCACCAGTGGGAGGACATGACTTCGGACTAATGGGTTTTGGACACTGTGAGGTCGGCCTTGTCATTGAGTTCCTCTCCACCCCCACCCCCCTGAGGTTCTTTGTCCGCTGTCCCTTGTCGGGATGCTGCAACAAACGTCACCTCATGGATTTGGCCATTAGTCACCTGTTGGATATCCGGGCCATCGAGTCAGTTCCTGATGAACAGCGTGGGCAGAGATTCTATTCTCGCCTGTTCCTAGTTCAGAAATCCTCGAGGGGATGAAGAGCAATCCTCGACCTCAAGTCCCTTAATCGCTGGGTTAGATACTGGCGTTTCAAAATGCAGTCCCTTCAAACCATTTTAGAGGAGGTCCAACAGGGTGATTTTATGGCTTCCATAGACCTCACGGAAGCCTACTTCCACATTCCCATCTGTTCCCTTCACAGGCAATATCTTAGGTTTTGTTATCGGGACAAGCCCTTTCAGTACCAGGTTCTGCCATTCAGTCTCTCCTTGGCTCCGAGGGTGTTCACGAAGTTAATGTGGGCCCTCGCGGGTCATCTGAGATCCGTACCAATCAGAATCCTCTGTTACCTGGACGTCATTCTCATCCTTTCATCCTCACTCTTCGGGCCTCTTTGGTACTCCTGCTATTAACCTCTTCACCGCCAGGGACAACTACCAGCTCTGCCAATTTTTTTCTCGATTCCCCAAGCCAGGTGTGGAGGGGATAGATGCTCTTTGGCACCCCTGGCCTTGGGGCTTAATGTATGCCTTTCTTCCAATTCCCTTGATATCCAAGGTCATCCAGAAGGTGTTGCAGGAGGAGGCAGAACTTCTTCTCATCGGCCCTTACTGGCCCAGGAGACATTGGTTTGTGGATCTCATGAACCTTTCAGTGACCCCACTGTGGAGAATCCCTCAGGACAAGGTCTCACTCAGCCAGGGGTCGCTCCTTCACCCAGACCCCCAGTGGTATCAACTACCCGTCTGGAGGTTGAGCGGGACATCCTGAGGGGGAACAACTATCTGACCCAGGACATTTCTACCATCCAAGCTGTTCGCAGGGATTCCACTAATCAAATTTACGACGCAACCTGGAGGGTGTTTTGCGAGTGGTGTTCAGGAGCAGGGGTGTCCCCTCTTGAGGCCTCCACCCCCAAATACTATCTTATCTCCAACAGGGGTTGAATAGGCAACTTTCACCAAACACCTTACGTAAACAGGTGGCAACCTTGTCATCTGTGCTGTCTTGCAGACAGTGAGATTCCCTGGCCCAACGTCCCATCATTAGGCAGTTTCTCTGGGGGGCTACCAATCTCTGCCCTCTGGTGGTTCACAGGTTTCCTTCTTGGGAACTTCCCAGGGTTCTCAACTACATCACAGGATCTCCTTTTGAACCTCTTAGAGAGGTTTCACTTCGACATCTATCGTACAAGGTTGCTTTCCTGGTAGCTATTACCTCAGCTCGCAAAATTTCTGAGCTGACGGCTTTGTCTACTAGGCCAGACCTGTGCATTTCCCACTTGGACTGGGTGGTGTTGTGATTAGATCCTACTTTCATCCCCAAGATCAATACGACCTTCCACAGGGCTCAGGAGCTTATTCTCCCTGACTTCTGTCCCAGACCTTCCCACCATCTAGAACTTTAGTGGCATTTATTGGATGTGTGCCGGGCCCTGCACATGTACATCAAGTGCACGGCCTCCATTAGGCAGTTGGAGGCCCTGTTCGGCTCATTCCAGCCTTCTTCCTTGGGGTTAAAGGTTTCCTCTCCTACTTTGGGTAGGTGGATCCGGGCATATAACTCCCTCGCTTATTCCGCCCAGTCCCTTCCTTCCCCTCAGGATATAACAGCGCACTCCACTAGGAGTGCTGCCACCTCGGCTGCCTGGTCCACGCAGGCTTCCTTGGAGGAGGTCTGCAGGGCAGCTACCTGGTTTTCAACAACACCCTTTATTAGGCATTACAAGCTTGATTCCTACGCCTCAGCCGAGGCTTCCTTCGGCAGACGGGTTTTGCAGGGGGTACATTCTGGTCAACTCCTGTCTGGCCAGACTGCTCCCTCCCAGTAGGACTCCATTCTTTGGTATATCCCGTTCCTAGATGCTATATCCACCTAGATGTAGAAGGGGCATTGGTCCTATCTGATAGACTCCTTCTCATATGGGTGGATATAGCATCCAGTCACACCCTGTTCACGTCCAGCCTTGTTTCTTGTTGCTGCACTTGGGTAGGCCTGCTGGGCATAGGTGGGGTTGGTGGTTCCCCCCTTTTCCCCCGGTTTCCTTTCTTCAGGTTCTGATGTTGACCGGTTGGTCCTGGTGTGTCTTCTGTGTGTGGAGAGCTGCATTGGTTCCTTGTACACGTCAGTCTGCAAGCTACCCTCATCTAAAAAGTGGGAAGACAGAGGAGGAGGCGTGGCCTGTAAACTTGCAGACTCAGTCCTATTGGATAGCAGACGGAGCAATCCCGTTCCTGGATGCTATATCCACCCATATGAGAAGGAACATATCAGGTAGGACCAACACCCCTTTTATTGAATTAATCACCTCAGTATGCAAAACAAAGAAGTTAGCTTACCCCAAATTCCCATAAACACTGCAAACACTAATGTTCCAAAGCTGTCAAATATACAGAGTTTCTGAAAAACATGAAGGGAAAAAGGCTTAACATATAATACAGTATTCTTTAACTCTAGCTCTTCTGTTGTCATTGTAGATTTTATCATTTGATTGTCATGTGCATATATTCTTTTATTACATTATGCACCTAAGCATCTGCATTCAATCATTGCTTCACTGTACTATATACACAGTGACCGACAACATTCCTTCTTCATTATGGAAATGGCTGAATAACCTCCTGAGGCCCCAGCTGATAGCTGACAGCCCTGTCCATCTACTTGCTTGAGGAAAATATGTATGCCAGGTAGCCTAAAAGGGTGTGCTGTTTGTTGCTGTATATACAATTCTATCAAAAGATAATATGAATCCATAAAAATAATGCCACAGATCAGCTTTTCTAACTGTTGCATTCTTATCATGCAAACAGATGGTCTCCTAGTAGAACACCAATTATATAATAAACTTATCATATGGAAACATGGTTTTTGTGGATCTCACTATTTTAATCATGCCAATTTCTTGTGTAATTTTTTCATATGATAAAATCATAATGATATGTAATATGACCCTTTAAAAGAAGAAAAGGGTTATTATATGTTCCTTGAGAACAGACACAATATAGGTCAACAGTATTGTGAGTAGGAATGTACAGTTTCCAAATTGGAAAAACCCAACCTTCCTTAGATACCAGTATCCACTCAACCCTGGGACCATTAATTGATTGAAACCAATCACTCTCTCACATGAAATAACTTTGCAGGATTGATGTGAGGATAAAATGGAGAGATCCCCATCTTAGTTTCTTGGAGGTAAAATGAAACCCAAATAATCTCTTTATAACTTCAATCAGATTTATATATTTGAGCAAATGGCACAAAAAGGAAATGTGCTAAAGAAAAATGATTTTGTAAAAATATATAGCAATAGCAGTTAGACTTATATACTGCTTTACAGTGCTTTACAGCCCTCTCTAAGCAGAGTCAGCATATTGCCCCCAACAATTTGGGTCCTCATTTTACCCACCTTGGAAGGCTGAGTCAATCTTGAGCCTGGTGAGAATTGAACTGCCAAATTGCAGTCAGCTGGCAGTCAGCAGAAGTAGCCTGCAGTACTGCACTAACCACTGCCCTACCGCAGCTCATATATGTTATGAAGATGCACTAAAATATATCTAGTCAAGAAAAATATGTATCAAATATTGGAATCTTATATTATTTCCTATACGTTTTAAAATTGCAAACTTATGTCCAATGCCTACAGCAAATTTAGGATTGGGAAATGGGAAATTGAATGAAATTAAATTGACATTTCCCTTAATCCCTAGTCATGTTTGCCATATTATGGTATTGTTTTTGATCTTTACACATAGAATAAAGATATAGAAAAGGAGTGTTTGCTTTATTAAGATGATTTCATAAAGCCCAATCTGTTCAGCTGTACTATGTACAGTAGCTTACTTCACTTATACATTTACAGGACTACAGAATCTCTCAGGTAGTTATGATTTTTACTTGGATTAATTTTGTTTAAAAACTACGTGCTAAGGGTTGTACTAATCATTTACGCTTCTTATGTGGATTACTGATTTTATATTCTTCCTTCTCCACATATTTTCAGTTTATTTCAAAACAGCATTTTATGTCACAGTAATATTTTTTTAATTCTGAAGGAAAAATACCTTGGAAGAGTCACATGTGATGTTGAGATTCCAGTATGTGCATTCTTGATCACATTGTGGACACATAATAATCTTACCTCCTATGTTTGGATCACATACTTCTTGACTGAAAGAATGAATAAATCCATCTTACATATTATGAAACTCAATGAATGGGCTAAATTCATAGTTTTCATTGGTCACTACTGTCCTGATCATCTTTCACTTAATAAGTATGGTGGTACTACCAGTGTAGCTACACTGGCCCCTTTTTTGATATGCAAAACACAAGTAAAATATGTGATAAGTGAGTATTGATGATGAGGTCTTTCCCCACCCATAATTCTCTTTTTGTGAATAATCTCTTCAAAGAAGTCTTTTCCAATTCAGTTCAATGATGGTTGGCCTTGAACTGTACACTGGAAAAATATATAATTTCTATAGCTCTTACACAGCTGTCCTAGGACCTATTGCCAAAAATAATTCTATTTATTTTGATGTTCCTGATATTATTTTATTCTGTTTTGTTATCTTCCTAATATTATTTATTTTTATTTATTTTTAATCACATGGTTTATTCATTCACAGCAGAATGCTTTATAATTTGAATTAGGAGTTGATATTTCTGTATATTCTTCTGGAAAACACAAGATAAAATGCTTAATATCTCAAAATAATATTGATATAATGACACAAAAGATTTTGATTAATACAGAAGTTTAGTACATTTGTCATAGATGACATTTTTTTCCAGAACGTATATCATTCAGTGAAGATTCCGCATTCTCAGCATATTTTAGTAATTTTTCACTGAATAGAGTTAATAGTAAAAAGATACCATATACCTTTAAGTTTTTAAAAAAACATATAAAAGTAAAATAATACATTGACTTATTAAACTAGCATAAATATTGAGTAATGCAATCTTATGCGTGCCTACTCAGACACAACCAATAAAAATCTGGTTGTCTAGATCATCTAGCTCAGCGGTTCGCAACCTGTGGGCCGTGACCCCTTTGGGGGTCGAACAACCCTTTCACAGGGGCCGCCTAAGCCTATCGGCATTGGCGTTTGGAAGGGGGCGTTTAGAAGAGGGTGTTTGGAAGAAGGTTGCCCGCAAGAGTTCCCCCCCTCCTGCTTCGCTCGTCATCTCAAGAGGCGGAGGTGGGAGCGAAGAAGCCGCTGCTAGTCACTTTGTCCTCTCCTCTCCTTTCCTCGCAGTTTCTGAATAGCCGGTGAGTCCCAGCTGACCCTAACACCGCCACTTGAACACCCCCAATGAAAGAAGACTGCGAGGCTAAGCATTCCTCAAAGTTCCATTTTATTAGAGATGTTATATTGGCACATCTGAGAAAATCAACAACCTGTCTGGTAATTTTCCTCTTGTTCAGGGGCTTCCAGAGGGTTTTTCTTACCCGGGGTATAGCTGGAGTTCGAACGTGGGGAATGGGAGCTGGGGCCAGGCATTCTGATGCCCTGTGCCTGTGCCGTCCACACTGGTAGCACTCTAAATCATGGAGGAGTGGCTGGTGGGGCTGTTGCTGAGGCAGCATGGGCTTCTGGGCTGGCATGGGTGGTTGGGCTGTATCGGTGGTGGGGCAGAGATCGGTGGCTGGAGTTGCACTGGTTGTTGGACAGGCACTTGTGGCAGGATCATGACCAGTGGCTGGAACTGCACTGGCTGCTGGACCGGTATCTGCGGTGGGGCCATGGCTGGTGGCTGGAACTGTGCTGGCTGCTGGATCGATACAAGCTGCAGAATTGGAGAAGGTGTCCACTGGTATGCACCCATCCCTGGCAGGGGTACATTGCCCACCCAGGTGGAATTTGGTTGGCTGGAGGCAGTCTAAGGACAAGTTGCTGGGGCTGAGTAATAGGTGATAATAGTCCCAGTTGCAGTCCTTGCAGTGTTAAACTAAGATGAGTCATTGAGCTCTGCTGCTGCCCTACTCCGAATCCAGTAAGGGCTGTTCCCTTGGTAGATCAGGCCCAATGCGTGAGGCTGTGGCACAATCTGCTTTGTGCCAAATAGAAAGAGGCCGATGCTCCACTAAGTAGCTCTGAGGCTTCGAGTCTCAGAAAGGTGAACATGGGTTGAGCCAGGGTCCACCGAGGTTGCCCAGCCCCAGGAAGCTGAGTGGCACTGCCCACTGTCAGGGTTCTAGGAAACACCCCAAATGAAATAAAACTCCAAGGCTAGAAGTTTCTCAAAGTTCCAATTTATTAGAGATGTCATGTTGGCACATCTGGGAAAACCTGAATCTGAAAGCTTCCAGGTTTTCCCCACCCAGCTGAAAGTTCACAAGCCTGACCCACATCCACATGTTCATCACATGGTCCAATCAAATCTTCACATTCAACTGAATACAATCTCCAGGCAGTCCCAAGCAGGTGCAGGCAAATGTCCTTGAATAAATAACGTTGTTATGACTAAGTTTCTACTGCTCTAACAAAAAAAACCCTCCCAATTTCCCAGCAACAATATGTGGCAGTCAGGAAGCAAAAATAAAAATTGGCTTCCAAAACTGACAGACTCCCCCCCCCCTCAGGAAAGGAATACATCCTGGAACAAGATAGAAGTTAGGGGTTAATACAAGTAACACATTAACCACCTCCCCCCCCACAAAGGACTCTTAGGCTTATCAGAGAATTTATCATGAAATTGCTTGACTAAGGCATCCACATGAATACCCCAACTTTTCATTCAGGTAGCTTCAGACAAGGGGTATCTCTTCCAATGTACTAAATATTGCAAACATCCCCTCTGTAATCTAGAGTCCAAGATCTTCTTCACCTCATAATGAGTCTCACTCTGCACCACAATCAGCTTCGGGGGAGCAGCAGGTTGACATCTCAATCTAGACACCACAGCAGGCTTTAACAATGGAAAACATGATGAATTTTTCCCAGTATGCGGGGGAGATTTAACTGTATGGTCACTGGGTTAATCACTTTCACTATGGGGAAGAGACCTAAGTATTTCGGTCCTAACTTTTTGCTTTTCTTTTTCAAAATAGTTTTTTATTTTCTATACAATTCATTTTCCAATTTCATTTCCATGTACAATTAACAATTCTTTTTCAAATTACAATTCCCACATATAAGTT
>JANHFT010005538.1:18856-35215 GCA_032467955.1 Pseudoxenodon macrops
AAGCTGACCAGACTAAGGACGCTAGCCAGATGAATACCTGGTAGGCAGATTTTTTCCCCTATTTTCCTCCCCAAAACCTCAGGTGCGTCTTATACTCAGGTGCGTCTTATACTCCAAAAAATACGGTATTTTAATTGATTTTTTAAAACAATAGTGAAAAGGGAAAGCAAGGTAGGCATGTCTCTGTAGAAACATACCGTTTGCACCAATTAAACCCTAGAGGTGAGGCTATTTTATGGCTGCCCTTGGTTTTCAGCTATTATTTACTTGTAAAGGCAAAATGGATTTAGCATGGTTGTGGAAAGTTTCCTAATTTGTTAAAAGTGCTCCAGAAGAGCATAGTTTTGTTTATGTTTATTTGTTATGTTTTGATTGTTTTATATTACATTCACTCAATATGTCAAGTGTATAGTACTGAATCACATTTTGAAATATAAAATTTAGTATCACCAAAAAAAAACCAAAAACCTCCATGGTAACAAACCAAACAACTTCTATAGATCTAACCAAATAAAAAAAGATGTCATTGAATTCTCTCCTAAGAAGCACAAATCATGAAATGTTGCTACTTAGAATTTCCATTTGTCTGCTGTTTAAAGTGCTCTGCCCACCCACTTTTGTCATAAGCAGAAAGTCCTCAACTTACAACCATTCATTTAGGGACCGTTCAAAATTAAAAAGTGATTTACAACCAGTCCTTGCACTTATGAATGCAGATACTCTATGGTCATATAATCAAAATTCAGGATCTTGGCAACCAGCAACTGTTTGTGATGTTTGCAGTGTCCCGGCTGGCTGCCAGCAATTTGGCAGTTTGAAACTTACCAGGCTCAAGGTTGACTCATCCTTCCATCCTTCCGAGATGGGTAAAATGAGGACCCAGATTGTTGGGGGCAATATGCTGATTCTGTAAACCACTTAGAGAGGACTGTAAAAGCACTATGAAGTGGTATATAAGTCTCAGTGCTATTGATATTGATATTTCCAACAAGCAAAGTCAATGGGTGAAAGCAGGACTTGCTTCATAACTGCAATTATTTGCTTAACATGCATGGCAAAAAAGGTTCTAAAATCAGGCACAAATCACTTAACCACCTTGTTTAGCAATGAAAATTCTGATCCCAATTATGGTTGTAACTTCACAACTATGTGTAACAATGTTTTCATTTGCAACCTCTCAGGAATATGTGCTGAAGAATTGTCACTCTCTCCGGGAACCTTTTTGATTAGGGGCTGCCACAGGGAGGTTGGTTAGAGGCTGCCATAAGGACTTAATATATTTGTGCTTTTCCAGTATGTTCCTTCCTAAATAATAATACAGTTGGTGATTATAATATATGGAAATTACCGCAAAATTAACAGTCCAGAGTATTCTCTGTGAAGAGGATACTGAGTCTCCTAAGCAATGAGTTGTATTGTAATGTTATCATTCTTAGAACTCTTTCAGTCCTCCTCTTATCACTCCTTTGTTTCTTCTTCTCTCTACAACGCCACCTCTCCCTTTTCTTTATCTATTCCTAAAGGTGCTATTTGAGGCAATGAGAGGAGCAGAAAAGGTGACAGCTTTTATTGCTGCTTCTTTTTATTACAAAATAAAAAGGTTTCTGCAACTGTTTCACTTGGCTCAATCAATGTTCAATTTAAGGGAAGAAAAGGCACCAGAGGTCCAATTTTGGGACTCCATGCCATCTCAGCCTCACCGAGAAAGCAACTGTGTACTTTTGAACTTGCTCCCATGGTCTATCTGTAGCTGAGACTAATGGAAAGCTGTGTCACAACACATTTAGCTACTATAATACATCATGTAGTTTGGTACTTGAACCATACGCTCTTTCATTTTTGGAGAGTTATTAAAATGGTCTCCTGCTAGGTAATATTTTTAAATGACATAGCAGGTCAGGAAACCAAAGGCAAATTTCCTGAAATAATCCTGAAGGATATTTATCAGTCATAGAAAACCATCTCTAGCAGTGAGATGGCTGAGCCAATTCCAAAGCTAAAAAATATCTGAAGCAATTTGTTTATTGTTCTGATTTGTATCCATATGTGGCTATTGCAAGTTTTTCCACAAAAATAATTCTGACTACTGTATTTGTATTCATTGCTGATTCTCAAACATTCTTTAATTATAACTAAGGAACTGAAATTGTTATTATATATCTAATCACAGCTGTCGATTCTTCATATGCTTCAAGTTTTTTCCAAAAACCTAGGATGTCAGAGGCCAGAACTGAAAAATCATCAAACGATACAAAGTACAGATTGTGTAAAGAGACAGAAGAAACAGTAGAACATATACTCAGCTCTTGCGAAAGGTTTGTACAGATTATAAACAACAAAATAACATAGTCACCAAAATGATTTTGCCATGGCCCCGTCAGAGGAAAATGAACTGGAACTGGAGCTGATGGAGATCGAGGGGCTGGCTTCATTGGCTTTGGAGGAACATGTCGGGAGGAACATACCGACTCAGGCCAGGGCCTTTCAGGATTGGGATGGCTTGTAGGCAGAGCGAAAGGGGGAAAGGATGACCAAGAGAGGCTAAGCAGTGAACATGAGAGACAGAGCTCAGGTGATGAGCAAGGACCACCCCCTCCTGATCCTTGAACACGGAGAGTAGAGAGAAGGCAAGAACAGCACAGACTGACCCAATGACTCGGGAGGAGAGCATCCCACCCCGCTTCACAAGGCATACCTGGGGACTGAGACTTAAGGAGACACTGTGTGGAGGGGCATTTGTTGGGAACAAACACTGAATTCATAGAGTGTTGTGTGCTGTTGCCGACATTGGACATTTCCTGGTTTTCTTGCTTTGTTCGTTTGCTTCCTGGACTGACTTATTTCCTTGCCTTGCTGGATTTTTTGTCTGCAGTCATTGTGCTCACAGCATTGTGCTGGACTACTTGCAACCAGAGGCTGCTGGAGGTGTGTGTCATCACTTTGCTCTGGGACTTGCAATAAAGGGGCAGTTTGAACTGTCAGCTGACTGTGTTGCCTCTGTGCCGTGTCTGGATCATCACAGTTTCACTGGAACGTCTGTAAAAATTATTCTATGCCAATAATGAAGAAAATGGAAGGAACATAGAACTGAAAAAGTAGTAAAAATGAACAGGTTAAAATTTTGTGGAATTTCTGAATACAAATTGATAAAGCCTTGGATTATAACCCATCAGATTTATTCATAGTTGGAAAGAAGAAAGTGTGGATACTTTATGTGACAATATCAAGATATAGTAAAATAGAAAACAAAGAATTGGAGACGATCACAAAGTATCAAGATCTGAAAATTGAAACTGAAAGATTATGGCTGTGATAGTTCCAGTACATATCAGCACACTAATCTTGGATGACACTTAGAAAATCGTTGCATTGACAAAATGTCCATCTGTCAATAGAAAAGACCACAGTGTTTGGATCTACCAAGGTCCTTGGGAAGAGTTTGATGAGGATGAAGGCTAATATCAGCTAAAGAACTGGCAGCTGTGACTTCACATTGTTGTGTATTTAACAATAATTTTAACTTTATGCCTCCTTACTCCCGATGACTATAGGCAGCTCAAAACAAGAAATTACACTAAAATGAATACAAGATAAAATACAGAAAATTGACAGGCCTCACTCCCCTTGCCAAAGGCTGAAATGATGAGCTAGGTCTTCATGCTGTTATAAGTAACAGGAGAGTGGGGCCCACCCAGATCTTGTGGAGAACCTCATTCCAGATGGTGCTACAGAGAAGACACGTTTCTGAGATCCCAGCTGACATTGTGTAATTGAAGGAACCTAGAGCACACCAAACTTGTCAAATCAAACCGGTTGGGGAGAGACAGGCATTCCCACAAGTAACCAGGCTCTATGTCATGTAAGATGTCATGTAAGATGTTATAGGTAATGACCAGTACCTCATGAACTTTCCACATTCGAAGAAGAAGAAAACCGTACATCAAATTCTTAAAATGTTACAAAACTCTTTTTCTGTGGTTGATGCTGAAAGATGCCACTTGCCCTTTGGGTTCCTAATAGTTCATTGTGACAAGATGTAAAGAAGTATTTAAAAGAAACCTGTATGTTAAGTTGTTGTGCTTTCTTCTGAGTGGAGAATAAGTCAACACTGAGAGAGAAATATGCCATTTTAAGTATAATTACTCAGAAGTGGATTCAATAGAACTTCTTCTCATGGCGGGGGAGGGGAGCGCTTCCCCCTTCTTTCTCTGGGCCCTGCCAACAAGAGACACGAAAGGCCCTGTTTGGGGGATGGCCTCTACTCAGCAAGATCTGCCCCTCCCGTTCTCTCCCAGCCCTCTTTGCTGCCGGCAACAGCAAATGTACCACAATGAAGGAGGAATGCTTTTGCCATGCAAAGGCAAGTGCAGGGGTGCTTTGCTCCCACACTAAGACTCTGGCCATGCTACTTCTGCAACAGGGTGACGGCTCTTTCATCCCTCTAGCATGACAGGATGACAGGGAGCTGCAGCAGAGGACCCAAAGAGCTGCAGCTTGCAGACCCCTGGTATACAACAACCAGGTTTAAAAACAAAAGAAAATAAAAATCTGAAACCAATAAAACAACAGCAACACAGTCACTCCCACAAGATAGAAAATAGGTGTTCTCAAGGGAAGATGAAACAAAGTACTGTGATAAAAATCAGTGGTGGGATTCAGCCAGTTCACACCTATTCGGGAGAACCAGTTGTTGGAAGAAATTTCATTTTGGGGTTTTCCCACTTTATAGGACTCGTCCTGTAAGGAAAGCAGGAAGGAAACATTCTGGTATTGTTTCTAACCTAATCTTTATTGCCCTGCTTAGAGAAACTGCCTCTCCTGTTAACCCTTATTACATTGTAACAGCTAAGGTGAAGCGCCCATCGACGTGATTGATGTTGAGTTGGCCATGCCCACCCAGTCACATGACCACCGAGCCACGCCTACCCAGCTGGTTATTAGGGCAGAGAACCAGTTGTTAAATTATTTGAATCCCACCACTGGCTAAAATTTTCTGCTTTCCAGTGTTTGAAAGTTTTCTTTCCATGCCAAAGAGGCTTATTTTTCCTATCTCATTCATAGGACATAATACTTTCTGCAGGTTATTTCCTGATGTACTCTACTTTGGCATAAATGATGGAACTTCCTCCTCCCCTCCACCCTGCTCTGCAAGAGAGAGATTATCTCTTGCTACCTCCTTTGCAATTTCATCAAATCCTGGGATGCTGCAGACAGAATGCTGAAAAAAGATTGCTGCATTAAAGATGACTCATTCACACAACCCTTGCCCCAGTGCAGGATGTCCCACGTCAATGTCTGTCCTTTCAGTACCCTCGCATAGCACAGTACATAACATATCACTTTCACCTGCCAATCCCTGATTTCTAATTTTTTAGGATCATCCCAAGTACATCTTTAGGATTCCTATATGAAAAGGCACTTTGAAAATGTCCAATGCTATTTTTAACAATCAAATGCCAATGTTTTTTGAGACTAGGGAAGGACACAGTGGTAATTATCTGATCTCTCTGATATCATTGGAACAGCATTTTCCCCCCAGCAGACTAGGCAGCTTTTGAATGATTTGATTGCTGATAGGAGTGCTATTCTTGAAGTCAGCAAAAGATTGGCTGCAGCAAAATTGGTGACTTAACCAGTTCATTAGACCTGCAGAGGATGGATCTTTTGGTATCTAATTATGTACCGGTACTTCATTCCACAGAATAGAAACATAAATATAAGTCTTGCCATGTTAGAGAAGCAAAAGCAACTGACAAGTGATGCCAATTAATTTCTGACAAAGTAGTACAAAGTGCTACCTTCTTAATTAAGGTTTTCCAACCTAGGTGTATCATTTCTGACATTATCATTTTGCAGGCATCATGGTCACTTCTCCTTCAGTTTGGTCATGCTTTATCACTGGAATAGACAGACCTTTAAAAAAAAAGATTTATAAGCATTCTCAATTATTAATGTTAGCCTGTATGCTGGAATGGATACAAATTTAATTAGATCTTCATCATCTTCATTTTCATCACCATGGAACTGGACTCACAATAAAATCACCTCAAATTTCTAGCATATTTTGAATTTAGGTTTCAAGCATCTAATATTTTCATGACACAGGGAAAACTCATATCATTGTAGGATTCCATTGGGAAAATCTCATATGAGATGGAAATCCTAATATCTGTTCTTTGCCACTGAGATCTTGCACTTCATTTGCCAACAAGATATCCAGTTTTGCCAGAAAAATTGGCTTTCAAAAATATCTCACTGAAACCTAAGCTGCACATTTCAAAGTTATTACAGAACTGTAATATTTCATGTGACGCTATACCAATGGAAAAAAATTGCCATTCTTAGCAACAAACTCATTATACGTTGATTCACGTTCATGTTGTACAACAAAATGAAGGTTCTTTATTAAAACTGTCCATCTATTGTATTGCATTTGCTTTCTTTATATTATATAATCCATTTTTCAAAAAGTCTCCATTCCAACTTATTTGGCATCCCAAAGTTTCCACTACTGTGCTATCCTTTATGTTGTTCTGTGGCTTGAGTTGATATTTGATTTAGCATGCCAGAGGTTTTTTAGTATGATAGATACAGTTCAGCAGACAATAAAGAAAGAGTTTTGAAAGTGAGATGAGCATAAGTATGTAGCTAAATTAGAGCTATCGTACTTGGACTGCAAAAATGAGACAACTGGTAATTTGACTGCTGCAAAGCATCAGTCTTCTGTATTTCTTTACTGCTATTTTAGCTATTGTCTGGATTTTGGCAGACATAGGTTTTGTGGTCAATCAAAGTTAAAAAAAATTAAGGCCATAGGAAATTGTCTGCCATATTTAAAACAATGGAATAATGACTCCTTACCAATGAGATGGCTGTAATAAGGATCAAATGTGCACCACCCTTGTGATTGTGAAGCAATGGGAAATATCAGAAGAAATTTATAGACTCTTAGGGGCAGATTAGCAGAAGATACAGCACAATAAGTAGGAGCCACTAAACATTGAGGGTAGCATTGGTTTGGCAGCCAGTGAAGAACCAGGGGAAGAAGCCAATGCCGAGAAGCCCGTTCTGAGATTAAAGGAAAGTTTAATGTGACATAGCAGCTCCTCTTCTTAGAAGAAGTTTGTGTCTATTTTACATAATTTTGGGGTGAAAATAAGATGAGGAGGAGATATAGATTGACTCTAAAAAGTAGACTAATGTAAAATCCTCCAGAGGGTCAGGCAGGAGAATTAGATGTGGACTGTTAAGTATGAAATGACACAATTCCAATTTAACAGGAGTTGTTTAACAGGAGTTATTACACAACCATAATGAGACTTAAGAATATGTAGTTAAGCAAGTTTACTATTTATGCTTGATCAAGAGAGTCACTAAAAAGTGGGTATTGTGTTTGTTTTAATAAGGGGAAAGTGGTAATATTGAATCCTGGCTTTCAGAAGTGTGGGCTTCAAGTTTGTTTTTTCTTGGAGAGTTAGGAACAAATGGAATACCTTTCACCACAACAAAATGACCATCATGATAGGATTCTGCAGCATTGCATTCTGAACATCCCCACAGTTTCCTTTAAACATCTGTCACTGATGTCCCCTACCAGAAGTCATCTCATCATCTGTAAATTTAGTCCTGACAGTTTTTATTTCAATATGAGAGGCAGAGTCACATTTATAACTTGGTTTATACATTTAACAAATAAAATTGGGCTCTGTTGTGGAAATCCCAGACATGTTTCTTCCCAAAATATTGCAAAAATACTAAATTCTTAAAATAAAAACTGCTGGTAATCTGCTACCTCTACTAGCCCTCAGTGATCTTCTGCAGAGGTGAAGGTGGCGGCATCACTTATTATTACAACCTGGTTCTCTGTCCTCCTTAAATCCTCCTGTCAGTGAGTACTTCATGTGGATTTTCCCCTCTGTTCTGAGAATCTGCTGATAAAATATGTAAAACACCTTGAGAGCCTTGGAATATACAAAGGAGTCTGGCTAGCAGTGAGATGTCTGAGGGATTATGCATGAACAAATATGCAGGATGCAACAAATGTCAAACAAGAGAAAGCTTTTGTGACTGATAGTGCAAAGATGTCACAGCAGTCATCACAGAATAGCAGCTGTAGCCTAGCCAAATCAATAGGTAAGTCATGCCAAGTCTTGTTTAAAATCTTGGTAGATATTTTATATTTTGTATTTCGGTCAGTTACATCACGAGACAACTCTTGAATCATAAAAACATTAAAGATTTAGTTTGAGATAAAAAATAAATTGCCCTATTTTGTTAGTATCTGTTTCAGTTATAGCCTATTCTTCAATACTCAGTAGAAGCATGTCATGAAGCTTGCATGATAACCTTCTCAGATATAGAGAAACAAAACAAAACAAAACAACATCCAAAGAAAATCCTATGGCTTCTGGAAGTGATTATATTGTAGTAGTTGTGTTCAAAATTGTATATATATACATATATCACAGAACAGCATGATATTTCTTTGAATGTTCCCTGTTTGTCCCAGAATGTACCTCTCCCTATCACTATATCTCCCTATCCCAGAGATGGTTTGTCATTTTCTAAAGTAAATATTCTAGTATAGGAAACTAGACTATTCTATCTTGGACTTTCTAGATGAGGGGTGCCAAACTCAATTTCATTGACGGCCGCATCAGGGTTGTGTTTGATCTTGAGAAGCCAGGGGTAGGCGTGGCCAGGGTGGGCATAGCCAGCTTGACATCACTTGTTGAGGCTGTTTTTGGCCACAATAGACTCCTGCAGCCCTCTGCCAACAAAAATGGAGCCTGGGGTGGCCACACGCAGCCTGCCTGGGCTCTGTTTTCACTGGCAGAGGGCTGCAGTAGGCCATCGTGGCCAAAAATAGAACTCGGGAGGGTCACACAGAGGCACCGTGGGCCGGTCCTTCACTGTTTCCAGGGTGGCCCCATGGACAATATCTAAGCACTCCACAGACCAGATCCAGCCCATGGGCCTTGAGTTTAACACCCCTGATCTAGAATATCCCACCAGATTTACTTCAGGAAAATAATATCAAATTACATCTTCTTTAAGTTTCAGAGTGACTTACTAAATGAGGATGGAATTTTTACGCTAAACAGAAATTATTATAATCTCTTATCTTGATTTATAATTTATATTGTAATAGTTATTACAAATTGCATATAACCTTGATTTTAATAATGAATATTAAGCTTTTTTTTTAATATGGAGAAACAAACAATGGTACTCTCAAAGTTGCTGTATATTTAACTAGACAATTATGTGATTGATTGGCTCATCTTTCAAAAGAAAGGTAGTATAGTCTGATGTGACCAGAATAAATATTACATTTTAAGGTGACCATATTTTTTACCCAAATGCTGGGCATGAACATCTAAGACTAATATAATAATCATAACATTATTATAAAAATAGTAGTGGCAAACAAACTTCAGTGATAATATTTAATTACCTAAACAGATAACTAGAATGACCTTGTGTGGGCACAAAAGCAACGAGAGGAGGGGCAACTTCTCACTTCCTACTGGCTTTTCCATTGATATTGCTTATGTGAAACTGGCAGGGAGAGTTGGAAATGACAATCACATGACCACCAGAATACTGCAATGGCCAAACTTTTGTGAATAAAACTGGTGTGAACATCATGGAAATTCAGTTCCACAGGAGTAATGAGTCCCAGATTTTTACATATTCAGTTAGTGGATTTTACTCTGACTCAAAAATTATTGTAATATAGTGCACTGTTTGGCTAACTTAAGAGTACAAAATACAAACAGGTAAAAACAATGAGAGTTTTAGTGATGTATAGATTTTATAATGCTGGTAAATCTCTTTCCTATTCATTTTTTAGCTTTCCTATTTTTCTACTTAAACATGAGCTTACAAAAGCTCAGAGAAGCTGTTAGTGACAGACTTTCCTTATAAAATGATGTCCATAAAGTTAGAAAGAGTCAGAAGCAACTCAACAACAACAATTAGATATAGCATAATCCACAGTCCAAGTCCCTTGGAATCTGCTGCCAAATGATTTTATTTCCTATGTAAAGATGAGAAAAATATTAATAAGAAGCAGTTCTAATAGCTGCATTTAACTTAATAAAATTTAAATTAATTCACATTTTTATTGTAGCAGACCTTGTACATCCATTTCATATAGCAAATAGATAAAGAAGATATGTATTGCTCGAAATTCCACATTTTTCCCTTTTAAAAAGCCACACTAAAGTTTGCTTGGGAAAAAAATAGCAATGAAATCACTACAACTTATATAAAAGTTCATAGGCCTTGCAAGGCATATGGTGCCAGTAATATATTATTTAGCAAGCAAAGAAATTATTCAAAAATCGTAAGTCAAAGCCCTTTCCTGCTTTCATCCTGACCTATAACTGTCAGAGTTTATTTCTGTAAGATTCTCATTTAGTTCTCATGGCATTCCTGAGGAGTAGCCTGGCATTTGAATAATGAGGAAACAGGAAGAATTGGAGAAAGTACATGGTGGATTCATATTTTTCCATTTGCTGTAGAAGTAGTATGAGATCTATTAAGTGTGATTTGACAAGGATCTCCATCTCTCAGAACATTCTTCCTACTGCATTGGGTTGGTTAGATGCAAAATAAGTTGAAATTCCTGCAAATTATGAATAGGATAGGATAGGAAAGGAGTCCCGGCAGATTTGACTCTGCTAATTCACTGACTATAGGGGGCGGCATTCATCTCCATTTCGAGACCATGAGCCAGTGCTGTCCAAAGATGTGTTCACAGTCATGTGGCCAGCATGACATCACGGAGCACTGTTACTTTCCCACCAAAGTGGCACCTATTTACCTGCTTGCATTTGCATGCTTTTGAACTGCTAGATGGACAGGAATTAGGTGAAGACAGATGCTCACCCTTTTGTACAATGCTTGAGTCCCAAACTTGGGCTATTGGCTTTCTAGCCGACAAGCCCAGCATCTTGACCGCTGAGTCATCATGCTGCATATGAAAAATAGTATTTAGCAATAGTGCTTAAATTATATACCACTTCACAGTGCTTTACAGTCCTCTCTAAGCAGTTTACAGAGTCAGCACATTGCCCCCAACAATCTGGGTCCTCATTTTAGCTATCTCAGGAGGTTGGAAGGCTGTATAGAGCACTTATATCATGTACTGTATATAACTCTGGGGGGCTTACAACTGTTTAGCGCTCCTATACTTTTCTTAGTGGTGCAGGAATCCTGCTCTCCCTCTTGGAATCTGGCTGTATAACTTTATGGTTTGTTGGAAGTATTAACCAGATACAAGAGCAGAATGGGAATGCCTTATCTAAAGCAGTGATGGCGAACCTATGGCATGCGTACCACAGGTGGCACACAGAGCCATATCAATGGGCACCCAACCTCAGGTCTGGCATGCCAGCTGATTTTTGGCCCTTCTGGGCCCACCGGGAAACAGGAAACAGGCTGTTTCCAGCCTCCGGAGGGAGTGGAAAAGGCCCACTTTTGCCCTCCCTAGGCTCCTAGAAAGGCTCTGAAGCCTGGGGACAACAAAAAAACAGAACTTCCAGTCCAACAGGAAGTTGGCAAATGGACCATTTCCTGCCTCCAGAGAGCGTCCAGGGGGATGGGAAAAGCCGTTTTTGCCTTCCTCAGGCTCCTAGAAAGGCTCTGAAGCCTGGAGAGAGCAAACAACAGGCGTGCCATTGCGTGCTGGGAGCGGGGCTGGTGGTGATCATGCGCGCATGGAATTATGGGTGTGGGTACGCATGCGTGCTCCCCCCGCTCCCTCCCCTTATGGCATGTGATGGCAAAAAGGTTAGCCATCACTGATCTATAGCAAAATTCCAAACATTTCAAATGTTACACAGGTCAGAATAAGCCTCACTGATCAGCCTTTCTGACAGCTGAAAGTTTAGGTAGGATGTAATGGCAGTTTATTTATTTATAGTTTGGTTGAGGAATTTTTGCCATACTTTTTTAAATATAGTTTTTCCTGGCATGGGGGTATAAGGATTGGCTTTGTGTGTGCGTGTGTATGCGTGCGTGCGTGTGAATTTCTTTAAGAAAGGGAGATTGTGGTTTTAGATATATTAAAGTGATTCTAAGTTTAGCGATAGCAATAGCATTTAGACTTATATGCCGCTTCATAGTGCTTTACAGCCCTCTGTGAGCAGTTTACAAATGTCAACATATTGCCTCCAATAATCTGGGTCCTCATTTTACCAATCGCAAAAGGATGGAAGGCTGAGTCAACCTTGAGCTGGTCAAGACTGAACTGGCAGTGGGCAGAGATTGTCTGCAATACTGCATTCTAACCACTGTGCCACCATGGCTCATTAATATATTTTACACATCATATATGCTGTTTCTCTTGGAGGGATAATAAGAATTAGGAATGTGTACAATTCACAAGCCACTCGTCTTTATTTGTATTACCTATTTTTAATGTAGATAAAATTATATGATTGAGAAGAAACCAAATCAATAATGACATATTACAATATTCAGATAAAATGACAAAAGATTCTTATTATATCTTTAAAATTATAGAATAACTATCTAATGAACAAAAATGTTTTGGTTGGTTGGGTTTTTGTGTGTGTGGGGTATTATAATTATAATAACAGAATTGGAAGGAATCTTGGACGGCTTCCAGTCCAACCCTCTGCTCAGGAAGGAAACCCTACACCATTTCAGACAAATGGTTGTCCAATCTCATCTTAAAAATCCTCAGTGTTGGAGCACCTACAACTTCTGGAGGCACATTTTTCCACTGATTATTGTTCTAATTGTCAGGAAATTTTTCCTTAGTTCTAGTTTGCTTCTTGTTCTGCATTCAGGTGCTTTGTAGTATAGGTTGACCCCTTCTTTTTTGTGGCAGCCCCTGAGATACTGGAACACTGCTATTGTCCTTCTTTTCATTAAATTACGGTAGATGTACCCAATTTCTGCCACCATTCTTCATATGTTTTATCCTCCAGAGCCTTAATCATCTTTGTTGCTCTTCTCTGCACTCTTTCTAGCATCTCAACATCTTTTTTATATTGAAACAACCAAAGCTGGATGCAATATTCCAAGTGTGGTGTTACCAAGGCATGATTAAGTGGTATTAACACTTTACATGATCTTGATTCTATGCTTCTGTTAATGCAGCTTAGGGCTGCATTGGCTTTTTTGGCAGGTGCAACACACTGATGGCTCATATTTAAGTGATTGTCTACTAGGACTCCAAGTTCCCTCTCACAATTACACTCTATCTGTTATTAAGCAGCTTTGGTGGATGTCACCCAAAATTCTTCAAAGCAGATTCTCTAGCAAGAGAGGCTCACTAGATTTTGTAGGATTTGTTGTACTTTTCATATAAAGAAAGACTTTAAATTTCGCTTGGTCCCTTAGAGGCAAATGCTACTAACTTTCTGTAGCTGGAAACAGATGTTGGAGAGATGATGGTGCTGGTTTACTTGGAATAACAAGATGCTTGCTTGCTTGTGAATTTTTTCTAGTTACTATAGAGATTTAAATCCAGACACGAGCTTTTGACTGCATATTTTGCTGCAACATTTGTGCATTTTATCAGAAGGTCTTCATCATCAGAATGTCTTCAACATGCTGCCAAATTATTCAGACTGCCAGTGGCCTGCAACAGATCAAATATAATAAAGTGAGTTTAAAAAAATAATCGTTTGATAATTTGTAAATTCAAATGTTTGGGAATTATAGCCATATAAATCAAATAATATTCTGAGCAGAGGGCAAGGGAAGGCAGGTTGGTGTCTTCTAAGTTCTGAGTTACAGTTTCCAGCATCTCTTGTTGTTAACCATGCCTTTTATGGATCGTGAAAATATACATCCATCTCTGTGGTACTTAAACTGATAAACACAAAGCAGTATATTAAAAGGAGGTAGAGTTGAGCTATTTCTCTTTCTGAAGATATGAGTTCCTCTTGTTTGTTTATTTAAAAAAAACATTTTCATGTATCAAAAGCAATTTAAGACTGAATTAACTCTTCTGTCATTTTCTCCAAAGTGTTCATCTGAAATATGTGGGAAGCATAGTTATCCTTCAGTAAAAACTTAATTAAATCCATCTGCTCAGTGTAGCTATTTTAGTTTAAGAGAACACTAAGTGGCTTTTGACACATTCATCACCAATTCTCAGTTCTATCAGACCAATACAGATAATAAAATCTGACTCTTTGAACTGCTTGTCTGCTTTCATTTTAATGATACAAGATTTGCACATTCTTATACAAGCAAACATTATGTACAACTTGATAACACAGGTCTGACTCAAACCTTTCTTATCCCATTTCCCCTTCATTTCTTAACCAAACAGAAAGCATTTGCCAACTCCAGAATATTATGACAGAAAGCTGTCAGCTATCATCAATTCACAGAATTTCCTAAACCTAAAAAATTAAGCAACATGTCAGGGTTTTAGGCAAACAAAAAACCCAGGAAACAGACATTTGGGTACTTTTACCCCAAAGGTCAGAAGAACAAATGTAAAAAAGTAAGAGGTAGATCTTTTTACAATAAATTTCATAATATTTAAGTATGTAACTAACAACCAAGAAATGTAGCTCTGTCTGATTTATTCAAATAGTCTGTGAAACAATTATTTAATTACCTACAGGTTAAATATTTACATAGATTTACATTAAGATTTGACTTTAAATTGTTAAACCTAAGACCAATCAAAATTGAAATATATGAACTTGTTACAATTGGGCTACTGGTGGAGAAATAGCAATTGCAGACTTCCTAATGTGAGGCTGTCATATCAAGGCTGTAGTCATCTGACAACCACCAAGTTGCACCAAGGAGCTTGAGTTTTGTCATCTAATGGTCATCTGGAATGTTGCAGCCCATATGTGGTGTTAATGTAGTTTCCCTAGCTTCTTGTTGTGAACAGACCACACAGGACAAATTCTCTAGATGGTGTTGATTATGGTAAATACGGTAATAATAATATGTAACAGTGATACCCATTGTCATCAGGGCACTTGGTACCATGTCCAAGAATTTTACAATATACATCAAGAAATTGCAGCTTCCTGCAATAACACCAGCAGAATCGCAAAAAACTGCGCTACTGGCAACATCATACATCTTAAGAAGGTACTTGGTTGATACCTAGGATGCTGGAAACAACCCATATCAATCATCAGCGCCAATCAATGATATTTGTGATATATTTTTAAATGTTCAGTTGACTAAGGTTCATGTTTAATGAATAAAAGAGATAATAATAATAATATAGCAAAATAAAGTAACTGTAGTATTACCAATAGTAATAATAATAGCTGGCTTGGGTGCAATCCAAAAACAACTGGAGCATCACTTGGACACCATCAGCACTGACAAATTCACCATCAGTCAATTGCAAAAGGCAGCTTTACTTGAAATAGTTTCCATCCTGTGATAGTATCTGTAACACCATCAACCATCCACATCTGCCTATCCTAGGACCTTGGGAAGGACTCAGTAGATGGCTAAATTGCCAATTCCAATCTGAATATCTAGCTGACAATGCAATGAATCAAAATAAAAAAATAACAGCCAATTAATGTTGTTATACATTATCACATGGCTGCAGTTATAAACAAATACCTGGAATGCAAAATTAGCAAGCAAGAAAAAAAGTCAGAGAGTGCACCACCAAAATAGAAAATCAGGCTGGAAAATTAGAACCAGCATGTTAAAATCTGATGTAAACAATCTAGAATAGATGAAAGAAAATAAGCTGAAAAACAAAGAAGGCAAAGAATGCCTGAACAAGAAAGATCACCTAGAAACAAGGGAGATCAAAGAAACACTGAAAATAACAAAGCAACAAATAACAGATTAGAGAAGATCAGCAGATACTAAGGTTGAATTGCAGACTGGACGCAGAGTCCCTGATTTCAGTCAAATCAGAAAATACATCCCTGTGAATTCAAAATTGTGTAAAAAAATCTTCAAGGAAATATAATATCTGTAAGCTAACATTTTATAATACTAAGGACACTGCCTGGAAGAATAAAGAAATAAAATATTATATGCCTTAAAATATAGAGAGGGAACATCTTTCTCTAAAATACTGAAAGAGCCACTTTCAAGGAAAAATATGTTTGTATAGTTATTTCAGTGACATAATGGACTGTGTAGAAAATCCAGGATATTTTGTTTTATGAAAAACAGTCCAAAGAGACTGCTTTATTGAACAGCAAAGGGAAGATGTTTTATCTCTGGATAAATGTTTGTATAATTTGATTTTTTCAGAACTGATAGTGAGCAGAACAGCATCCATGCCAAAAGAGTTAATAATCTTCTATGTAATTTTTTTAATTTCCTGATTCTTTCACTGAGAAATAGTAAGTTAGGTTTAAGTAC
>JANHFT010005538.1:43171-53596 GCA_032467955.1 Pseudoxenodon macrops
ATCTATCTACCTACCTACCTACCTACCTACCTACCTACCTACCTACCTACCTATCTATCTATCTATCTATCTATCTAATCTACCCATCTTCCAGGTTACTTTCATGATACTTTGAAGCAGTTCTTCTTAAATGATGTAATTGGTTTGCTTATAAGTGCCAATGTATGTGACAGTTCACCAAGCTATGTTAAAATGGTATTGGAAAGAAAATGGGAACATCTGTGTTTCTATCATGCATGAAGATTGTGGAATATGACTTGGAATCAATTGCTTCAGGGACATGGCTTGGGATCCATTGATAAGTAAACATAATTTGTTTTGCAGATTTATAAAGTATAAAGATACAGATCTTTCAGCACAACTGACAGTCCAGCTGCCACATTTTGCACCAATAACCATTTATGGAAATGTTTCAAGGGTAGCTTCAGTTCAAACATATTGCAATCACCAAGGAGAGGCTGATCCTAGGTGTAAAAAAAAACTCTTGCCAAATTTAACAGCTCCAGAAGGGTTGCAGCTGGTCTATCTGATGTACTTCTGCAAAAGTGCTTCTTGACATATAGCGCTGCCTGCAAATTCACCCACAGCTTAGGCTCAATGAGTTGTCCCAGGTTGCACTGGCTCATTCAGGAGAAGTGGTCTATGTTTCCAAAACAGTTTCAGTCCCCTCAAGTCCTCCAGGGGTGAAGAGAGAGAGAGTTGTGATATCTGTATGCCTGCAGTCATTTTATTCATCCGTATTTGTGCATGCAGACTAAAAAATAATGTATTCCTTATTTCTTAGGTGGGAAGTAATAACTAGCTATAGGAATATCTGCTTCATTTTAAAAATAAATGGTTTGGGTAGGCTTTTTGAATATTCACTCTCTTTCTTCCTGTATGATCCTTTGTTGGTTGAAACTTCTTCTTCATTACCAACTCCACTGATTTGTCCCATTCCATCCGAAAAGAGAACACAAGCTGTTTAAAGTACCGGTATATATAGAATATTTTATCTTGATCTGCAAAGGGGCACCTTTTAATTTACTGCATTTCTCCTGATGCTTTAAAAAAGAAAAAGAAAAATAGGCAGGTACTTGGGATTCTCTTTCCTGCTTGTTTAACTTAAAATATTTTATCCATAACTGATTCTAGAAAGAATACATTTCCAACGATTGCATGATATTTTAGAATGTATTGGTTTATTGATTGAATGTATATGGTTGCCCATCTCACCAGAAGTGACTTTTGAAATGTAGAAAGTTAGCACCCACCCCTCTCTTAGAAGAATGAAGTATTTTAGGAAATATTAAAAAGGCAGAAAATTATATTTCCCTAAAGAGAGAAATGGAGAAACATATGCTTGGAAAGTAGCCCCCACCTCTCTTACTAGCCCACAGCAGATGTCAGCACTTAAGAGATAAAGAGATAGATAGCTCTATTCATAAGAAAATTCCCTGTAGCAAGGTCTGAACAAAGGTAGGATTAGCCGTCAGCCACAACAGGAATTGCCCAACAAGCCTCTTCATTGCATCAGCCCTAACTTTAACCAAACATAGCTCAGACAAACTCCTGGGATTTGTACATGACACCATGGGAGTCTGACAACAGCCAATAGAATACAGGTTCTTGCACAGGAACAGGAAATTCAAGTGCAAACCCCAAGAGAAGGTATAAATACCCCCACTCTCAGCTCCATGTGGTCAGCTGCACCAGAACCACAACCCATGTGCTTCTGCTTTATCAATAAATGGATCCTCTTTCCAATCAGCCTCCAGCCTCCATTTTGCCTCCAGTGCCTTTCTCCCAGCTTGGAACTGAACCAGATGGATATTTCTTCCCACAGAAAGAAAGCATTATGTTCATGAAGTTCTCTTGATCTGCTTGGGCCAGCTGTGACCCAGATCAAAAAACCCTCCTTTATGATTTCTTATTCTGTGTTTGACCAAAAGAAACCTCCAAACAGTTGGGAGTGTTTTGGATATTTCTGCAAAACTCTGGGTGCCCACTAGATGGCAGCAGAGAAACACCCCAAACTCTAACATCTTGTTGTGTCCAAGTGGTTGTTTTAATACTTGCAGGCCCAAACTGATAACCCTACCCTTAAGATTTCTTTGAATAAGGGAATGAATGAAACAAAAATATGGGCATAAATCCTAAAATAGGGTGATTTACATATAATTTACAAAAAAGAAGAAAAAAATAACTTGTATCCAACCAAATTAAAAATGAAGACATTTTTTCATACATTTTGCGTCATCAACCCAGCTGCTCCATTAATATTTTTTAGTCTAGCTTTGTAAATGAAACTAAAAAATTATTGGAACGCAAGTGTTTATGGTAATCCACTCAATAAGAGTGAACGGCCATGTTTATAATTAATAGCACATGAACCACCTGGTAAAGACATTTGCTGAGTTTACCACTGCTTCTCTGTTAGCTCTCCCTGCAGAGTCCTTGTTATCCTGCCCTGCATATAAATTGCTCCTCTCCTCCCTTTTAAATGCTCATTGTTAATTTGATATTTGAAATTCCTCAAGACTGCAGCTGTGTAAAATTAACAAAATATATTCGGTTCCATTGCCTTTATTAATTATTCATATATTTATTTGAATTATGTATATGCTGCTTTTTATGATGTAAGTGCTACGAAAGGATCTTAGGAGAATTTCAGCAAGAATAAAAACAAAGAAAAAATATTTGGAGAAAAACATTTGAAAAAAATCTCCAAAAATGTAACCTCCCAGGACAGTGGGTAGCAATGGCTTTTGGAGAGTAGAAAAATGTATAACTAAAAAGGCTCTTATTTTGGTTGTTTGGTTGTTGGTTGTTGCTTGCTTGGATTATACCCACAATAAATAGAGTGAATGGACCCTCGGATAGTGGTTTCCTTATTGTACTGATGTAGGGGAAAATAGGAGGGCTACTGCCTAAAGTTCACAAATAAAAGATGGATTATAAATCCAATATATAAATAAAGCAGAAAACTATAAAGCTTTCTGGTGCAATTCACTCAACATGAAATCCCACTGACTTTAGCAAAAATTATTTTCCGATAACTATGCCAGATTTCACTTTTATTTAACACACAGCAGAATATTTACACTGCTGTTATCTTGAATCTGCCTCAGATTTGCATGGAAATGTCCAATAAGAGCTTTACTTTCATAGCTGCAAACCCAAATATTAAAATTCATAAAGCAAAAACTGTCTTCTGGAATTATTGTTCATTAATACATGAAGCAGGATTGTTCTATGTAACAGGTGTTTAATCTTCACTTTCATCAGGACATGAACAATAAAGCGAAGCAGAGTTAGGATGAGATTTATTTCCAATGTTTCTCAACCTTGACTATTTTCAAATGTGTGGACTTCAACTCCCAGAAATCTCCAGCCAGCCAGCCAGCCTTGTTGGTTGGGGGAAATTCTGGGAATTGAAGTCCACACACCGAAAAGTGGCCAAGGTTGAGAAACACTAATATAGATCATTCTTCAACACAATACATTACAAGGTATGTTCTGTATCTGAAGCCATTTTACTTGCATTCTTAAACTGGAAGCCTGAGAATTCTTATGGTTTAACACTTAATAGAAGAAATAGGCAGTGTGAGGTCAGGATGACAACATTGAGTTGCAGCAGTCAAGACAGTGATGTAGTTGGTGCCATTCAAAGGGGTGGTTTTTCTGGGGTTTGGGAAGATTCATCCTTAAATAAAGCTTTCACTTTTTACATTTGTTTGCCCAAAATAATGGAAAATTGAATTCTGATGTCATTAGCCATTGAAATAGATACATTAGGGCAGTGATGGCAAATCTATGGCACGCCTGCCACAAGGTGGCACATGGAGCCATATCTGAGGTAACGGGAGGCATTGCCCTGTCGGCTGCAGCGTTCATGCTTGCGCTGGCCAGCTGATTGTTGGCCTTTCAGAGGGCGAGTGAAACTGTTTTCACCCTCCCCAGGATTCAGAAAGCCTTCCTGAAGCCTGGGGAGAGCAAAAAACCGCACAACGGGCCAGCCGGAAGTTCGGGAACGAACTTCCAGTTTCCCATTTTGCCGTTTTTTCACTGTCCCCAGGCTTCAGGCTTCCTGAAGCCTGTGAGAGTGAAAAACAGCACAACAGGCTAACTGGAAGTTCGGAGGCTTCAGTGAGACCTGCGTGCATGTGTGTGGGGAGCGTAGGGGGCAGTGCGCGCATGCACAGGAGGGCATTGCATTATGGGTGTGGGCGTGCATGCGCATGCGCCCTTTTGGCACCTGAGCAAAAAAAGATTAGCCATCACTGCATTAGGGAAAGAGGGGGCGGGAGGACAAAGGGGAAGTTGTTGAGAGCCATTTACAGTTTGTTTATCCTTAATTTTGTTTATCCTTAATTATGTGGATATCTTGAGACTACCAAAATGTTTTCACCTTAAGAAATGTTTTCTTGTGCAAATGTCCAGCACTTTCAGTACTAAACCAGCAAAGTATTACAAAAGCAGTTTAGCCTTGCCTGAAAAGAAATAGCTTAGCATAAGAACCAAAACTAACACTGACCATTTTAAAAGGAGAAAAAAAAAGAATAGAACTGCATTAGTCCATTGTGGCATTCATATTTGTAGCAGATCAGCACCATATTGTAATCTGCTTGGAGCATTGCATTTCCTTTTCCTTTTGGAGGTATTATGGATATTTAAAATGTAAAAGGGACCATTGTAGCATGAGTTACTAGATACCATTTTTTCCAGCCCCTACAAGGATGGCAGCATCAACTTCTCTGGCAAGCTGCTGTAGTTACACATTGAAAAAGACTGCAGGGCTTGGTTCAGGACAATATGAAACTGAATCCATATTGATTGATAAATTGGTTTCCCTTGCTGGGTTTCCTCTCTCTCTCTCTCTCAGCTGCATTAATGGCACAGGAAATGGGGAAAATGTTACCATTTGTTGAAAAAACAGAACTCTCTGTAGATTAAATTCAGAGATTTATGCTTGTTCATTTTCTGGCCAGGAAATGTCTTGTTTTGGTTCCTATGCATACATAGACATAATTCTTTGGTTTTGGTTTAGATAAGTTGCCAAGTTTTTTTTTAACCTTTGTGGTGTGAAATTGACTGTAGGATGGTTAATTTCTGCCAAGATAATATCAAAATAACAAATTGGACAAATGCTGCAGCGCTGCTCTAGTTTCGCTGACTGGTAAATAAGGATGAGGTATGTGGTGTCTTCTCAAGCAGCTGGTCGCCTGTAAAATAACTGACAATCATATGGAAAGGAAATGCATTCCAGGGACTGAGAGGCCTAGAAGCAGCAGGAAGAAGGCATGTGAAATGGAAATGGATATAGCCAATCTGGACAGAAGTGTACTTGCAACATCTCAGATTTGGAAATCTTGTGGTTGCCCGGTGTTCAGAAAGAACAAGCTTCTTTGTGTTGAGAGATTTGGTATACTAAGCAAGAAAAGGTGAACTGCTCAAAGGAAGTTTTAATTCATGACTCTGTAAAGATAATGGTGGCATGCTGGTTAAAATACAGTATTGCAGGCAAACTCTGCCCACAGCCAGGAGTTCGATCCTGACCGGCTCAAAGTTGATCCATCCTTCCATCCTTCTGAGGTTGGTAAAATGAGGACTCAGATTGTTGGGGGCAATGTGCAAATAATGCTTCTATATTGTTAACAGCTGTAAAGCACTGTGGGGATAAAATAGAAGCCTAAATGTTATTGCTATAATGAAAAAGAATGCACACTTCAATATAATGTAAGTAATTTCAGAAATATAATTGTGTGGCCTTGTAGCATAGAATTGTGCTACTAGAGGTTTCAGCCTTTATTTCTGCCCTATGGGAGATTAAACAATCTCACAGAAGATAAATCAGATCAAAATTTATTTTTAAAAAAAATCTGCACAAAAAACTCTTTTAAATTTTAAATATCCAAAATACCTATATTCAACACAAAAAGAAAATATAACACTCCAAGCAGATTACAGTAAGGTGCTAGTCTGCTATAAACACGTTTTTTTGGTAGCAGAAGCTCCAAAGGGATGTTGCAGGATTTCAGTTTGCTAAAAATCATCATAACATGATGACAAACAATATCCTTGGGTTCATCCTGAAAAATAGGTAAAGGTTAAAATTAAACAGAATTAATTAGCTTGTACAGAGAAAAAAAACAACAACCCTGACTTAATACCATGGTAAAATATAGAACAATCTAAATGCCAATCCCCTTCAGAACATGTGCAGTTTTCTGCTGAACAAATTCATTTTTCTTAAAGGACAAACTCTTTGATTCCTTTTAACTATTCTTCCCCCTTTTTCCTAAAAATTCAGAACTTTCTGAATTCCTAGTTCAGAACTGAAAATGGTAGGGGAAGCTGTGCTTTTCCCACCCTCCATTCTGAATAAGTTCTGTATCAAGATTTAAAACACCCAACTTTTTCTATTGTCTCCCAGAGGGATGATGGTAGTGAGGAAATCTGGGTAGTGTATGGACAAAGGACATCTCTGTTTCTTGTGAATGTATATTGAGGATTTGAGCCTGTCTGGGCAAACAAGTAACCTTCATTCACAATACCTACTGTTGCCTTCAGTTTGAAGCTTTTGGATTTGAATGTTCCTCATTTCCTACAAAGAGAAAAGTGGATTGCTACACAAAGTCTTTTGATAAGGAAGTGCCAAGGAGCTGTCTTTGTAGAAGCAACCCAAATTTCAGTATTTAGCTTGTGCAAGCTTTTTTTTCCAGCCTTGTTACAGGACAGGTAAGTTAACCTGCTCTGGTGACACATACCAAGGCCCTGAGTGCAGATTCTGCCTCTTAGGCACCAAGAAGGATAAAAGCTGTATTCTAATTATCCAGGAAAAGACCCAGTAGAAACCACTGCTAAGTATGGTAACCTCCTACAAATAAAGCTAGAATTAAAATGTCTATTACACTATTAGTTTTGGCTCAATGCAAAACATTTTGGAATGCATCAAAACATTGCAAGGGACTCAGAAAATTCCTTCTTCCTTATCCTTTCCACTTGTTTCGGCTATTATTGACACTGAGACATTGCACTGTTGGCTTACATCCAAATGAAATTCTGAACTGATTAGATTCTGTGCCAAAGGGTTATGCCAGAATCAACAAGTGATTATACTAAAATAGCAAAGAAAATTTACATGATTAGCTTGAGTAGCTATAGAGTTTCACTGTTATTATGCTGATCAAAAAGACACAATTTATTGTATTAAGTCTTTTAATACGTAAAATTGTAATTATAATAGGGTCCTATTTGATCCCATTAAAGATAAGATTATACTAATAAGAGATTATTACTTTTCTACCATTTCAAATGGATTATATGCAGAATGAGGTTTAAAATATTCCTTAGATGATTTTTGTATTGACCTATATGTAAAACCATGTGTCTATTTTCTCACAGTTATACAAATAAAATAGTCCTGATCTTAGGCAGCATGATAGGAGAGATATATGGCATTTCTGAGAGCATAAACAAATGCAAAAAAGAAAAAAGCATCCAAAATGGGTTGTGTAATTTGAACTATCTTGTTAACATTTTCATAGTGACGTAAATCCGCATTAGGCATTTAAGCAGCAAATTATCAGTGGGTACCAAATTACTACAGGGAATAGAATGCCTCTACTTTAATTTCCTCTGGGTTGTAACCTGAGCATGGTCAAAGAAAGAGCTTCAGTGTGATTCCATCATAAAACACACAAACAACCCTCTTTTTCATATGTTTTGGTAATTGCCTGATAATACGGCTTTTTATATAAAGAGATGCATAGCTCATCTGTGAGTAGGAGGCTAATTTTGATCTGTGCAACTGATTCCAGTTTTAACTTAAATCATCAAATTAGAACTTTACCTTTAATTTTTACAATACACATTATTCTTCCCAAACACAAAACAGAAAGGATACTCATTTTTTCCACACAGGAGACTGACCATCTCCATGAGCTTTAAAAATAAACATACTTTCAGCCTTGCATATATCTAGTGTGGTAACCCCTGTATTTTTATTCTACTTGTTCTTGGGGATGTGTGCTGGAGAACAGTGGGAATATATTAATTTTTGTTCCAAAAGATGCATTAGGGCTCATTTTCTGGTTAGGTCTTATTTTGCGGGAAACAGGGGTATGAACAGTTGATATGTTAGGGTAAGGTCTAACTGATAATGCAGCCTTTCCAAACAGTTGGACTAAGCTTGTAGTATTCCCCACCACCATGCCTTATTTTTGCAATAAGTTTATGAAATGTGTTATACAAATAAAAGTGATACACTCTACGTAGAGTTAAAATATATTTTAAAAGAAGAAAAAAACATAAAGGCCCATTAAAAGAAGAATCCTCCTTCATCTCCTGCAAGTATGATCAATATTAACAGCTTATCTCTTTTTTTTTTAAATCATCTCCTCCAACCTAAATAGCAAGAGTCCATTAAGAAATAACAACATACTATAAAAGTTGCATTAATAAACCCACTTTGAATCCTTCATTTTAAGTTTATGTCTCATTTTCTATTTAAACAAACCCCCATCTCATTTTAAAATAAACAAAATGATTAAAGCATCACAATCATTAACAACCACCTTCATAATAATAATTAAAACATCATCCTTGTATTAATCAATTAAAATCCATTAAACGTCACTGAAACTAGCAGTTCACTTATATTAATCCTGACCAAATAAACCAATATTGAATTCTTCTTTTTTTTCTTCCTTTAACTCCCTCAAAGTCCAAACATTTAATTTTTCATACTCTTTGTATCTTTTCTCTCAGAAGTGTTGGCATCCTTTTCATGACTCTTTTGTGATTCCAATGAACAAAAATTATGCTCGTCACTCTTCATGTTCTCACTGTCACTACTCACAAAATCTTGACAGTTCCAACTAGTCCTTTTTGTAAAATCATTATAGAGAAGTCATCCACATCACTCTTCTGGTTTAATGTTTGTAAGTCTTTTGTAATTATAATAAGTCAGCATCTAGTTCCATTTGCAAATCCATTATTTCATCTCTTTGTTATAAGCTATCATTTTAAAATCCCATATTCAAATCCATTTGGGTTTTATTCGATGGAATGTTCTCATCAGTATCATCTTCCAATTTGATAACAGATAGCTTTATAATTAGAGCATTAGACCATTCATCAAAGATTTCCTTTACAAGGCCATTGATACATTTAATTTCCTTCTAGTGCCCTCTAGTGTCCAACCTTCAAAGTCATCTTTTTTTTTAATTCCCATGAGAAAGGATTATTTTAATTAACTTCAAAGTCTTTCTTTAATTCAGATCCATCTGAACCCTTAATCTGTTTAAAACTTTCTAAAATTGGCACTCTAATCACCCTTCTGCTGTATATTCTGGGGAAAAAATGCTTACAAAACTTTAAACTTAAATTAAAATTAAATTTTCTTTTACCCAGCAAATACAAACCAATTTACAGTTCTGAAGGTTTTCAATCTTAACAAGAAGTTTAAAAAAAATGTTAAAGGATTTTAACAAGCAGTAAAAAAAAAAGGGGGGGTAAAGGAAATTTAAAAGTGATTTAAAAAAATGAAGTTTGATCAAAAGTTGACTTCATATAAAGGCTACATTAATGGCTCTGAGCTTAATGGAGTCCCAGTTGTTTGCAAGAGACTGCAAAAACATCTGCCCTCTGTTCACAAAACAACCCCATCTGTCTGGTGTACTTATGGGTGATTTTAAATGCATCTCTCCTTCCTCCAGAGACAATTTGGCAGACTGGATACAGCATCCAACTGCCTGTGGGCTGTAAGGTCTCCTGAAGTTCAGTGGGCAGTCAATTTGCTATTCCTCACTGGAAGCTTCTCTCCTCTTGTATTAAGGAGAGTAAGTTGGAGAAAATAACTTCATGTAAATGCCAGCATGACTAGGAAAGGGACCAGCAGATATCCCAGAGCCAAAGCAGAGATGAACAGGGCAGTCAGTTTTGGGAGTACAGCCTGTCACATAAAATTACCGTAATGCTCTCACTTTTACAGTGTTTTGGCATAGTGGAAGAAAGACAGTAAAAGATAAAAGAAGCCGAGCGGAAAATGGAGAGTGGAAGATGAAGGGCAAATGAAGAGCATGTATGGAGAGGGAGACAAAGTAACAGATAAAGGGGGCAGTTTTTCATCCTAGTGATTAAAAGTGACTGGAGTGGAAAGGATTCTCTCCTAGGTAGGTGGTACCATCCCTGTCCAAGGAAAGAGAGATATTGTTTCGTTGTCATTACTCACTCTAGCATTTGACTCAAGGCATTAGCACATACTCTTACTCTGCACATGTATCAATGACATCACAATAGAATTGCAGAAGGCTGAGCAAATCATCCGATTGGGTGTACTGTCAAATATCAACATTTTATCATTAAAAGGGGCGTTGGTCCTACCTGATACGCTCCTTCTCGTAGGGTTGAGGTAGCCTCCAGAATGGGTAACTTTGTCCT
>JANHFT010005540.1:30427-52125 GCA_032467955.1 Pseudoxenodon macrops
CTCCCACCCCGCCCTCTCCGGCGCGAGCGAGCGCGTCCCTGAATTGCGCGGGCCCCGGTCTGACGCGAGCGCGCGCCGCTGTGACTGCTGCTTCCCACTCGCCCTTCTCTTCCCCCCCCCTCGCAGTGCTCGTGTCCGCCAAAAAGGCAGCGAAGGTATCCTGAGGGGATCCTATCAGCTGCTCGCCTCCCTTCTATGAAGGGTCTCTCCCATTGCTAGTTTATATATTTATATGATTAAATATATATTTATATTCCTCTCCTCCTACCCCCCCCCCTCCACTCAAAAAATATACATAAACTGTTATCCTCTCTCTGGCCAAAAAAAAAACCCTTCTGGATTCTCTTTTTCTAACTCAGGCTATGCCTGGCTGGATGGTTTGCAGCCCTGGAGGGCCAAGCTAGGTTTTTTGGAATAAGCCATGATGGTCTGAGGGTGCATTGTGGTTGATAGGTCACAAGGGCAGGTTGGGGTTCAGTTTTGAGTTGATCAAAAGAGATGAGGGCAGGCTTGAAGTGGGGTGCAAAGGAGATCCCTTGGCTGGATCCCTTGACTGGATCTGTTCCTCATGTCCCCATAGAGAGAAATTAGCTATATTCTGCCTCAAGCATCCTCCATCATCATCATAATTCTTCTCTTTTTCCTTCCCCTCCTCCCCCTGTCCCTTCCCTTTTCTCCTTCCCTTTGTTCTTTCCCATCCTTCCCTTCAATTTTTCCCTTCTCTTTCCTTTTTTTCCTTTTCCCCTTTCCTGCATCTGATCCTGGCATCCATTTGCCATCCTCACCATCTTTTGGCCTCCCCGAGGGGAAGTCTTCCAGCAAAATCTGATGAAAACGGTCCATTTTCAAAATCTGGACTTTTCACATCTTCCTTTCTTTTCTCCTTTGGGAAAGAAAGTTCTACTTCTGTACCTTCTCCCTTCCCAAATACCGGTAATCCTTATCCCTCAGGACTTCCAGAAAGGACCTGGTTCCATTCTCTCTCTCAAAAAAAAAGAGGATTTTATGGGAAGCCACAATTGGATTTTATTTCCTTTCTGGCCTTCAGTTTGTATCGTTCAAGAAAGTTAACCCAGATTTAACTTTTGGATGGGCCCATGACCGCCATTTGATTATTATAGAGTGCCTCCCCAAACAGATCTATTCCCCTGTGCCCTCTCACGCTCTCCTCTTACTATATAACGCACTGTAAACCCTCACTTTTCTGTTGTTTCTGGAGAATCTCTTTTAAGAAACTTCACTGCCATTTTGAATCCCTCAATTCACTGTTCTTTTACCAGACCGCTGTGCCCCCCCCCCTCCCGTGGATTGATTGGTTTTTATTATTTATTTAAAACATTTATATAGCTGGTTTTCTTCTCTATTGTTCTCCCCAGTCAGCTCAGGATTCCTAGTTACCTGTCTTATCATGATGGCATTTTATAATTTTTATTCCTCCCATAAGAAATGGCAATGTCTTGTTTCCAGCAGAACAATTGCGAGAGCTATTTTCATCTTTCTTAAGGGTTGCTCTCTCCGGTGCTTTGACCAAATCCTGTTTCTGGAATAAATCTGTACCACTTGTGATCTCCTCTTTGGAGTGCAGCTCTTATTGGTGTCTGGAATGAGCTGGACAGCTGATGTAGTCTTGAGTTGAGGCCCTTGCAAACAGACATACAGTAGAAATTTGGCATATGGATTCTGTAGGCCTGATTTCCAGAGCAGTCTTTTCCATTTAATTCCAAAATAAGGCATATCATTCAGGGCACATTTTCTGTGTTTTAGGGTTTTCCCCCTGAGGAACTCTTGCCTCCTAATTCCTTCATTGTATATGCAATTTGTTCTCTCTACTATAGCAGTGTTTTTCAATCTTAGTAAGTATGCTGGCTGGGGAATTCTGGGAGTTGAAGTCCACACATCGTAATGTTGCCCAGGTTGAAAAACATTGTCTTAAAAGGTTTCCTCTCACACTCTTTTTCACTCTCCCCAACACATTTCTTTTGTTGTGATTTATGATCAGAAATGTTCTCTTCACTTTTCTTGTTACAGATGTGGGACCAAATAGGGCGGGTTTGCTCTGAGGAAATGCAAACCAATAGCAACAATTTCAAACAAAATTGTGATGACAGGTAAGGAAAGAAAGTGAACAACCTGAAATCCAGCATCTTAAATGATGATGATATGGTGATGATAATAACCACTACTATCGGGTTAAGTAAAGGTTGTTTTAATACCGCCCTAAGTTATATATATTATAGTACATATATGCATCTATCTGAGACTGTCACATTGAATAGAATAAAATGGGAGTTACTAAAAATAATTTCAGTGATATTAATGTATTAAATATTAATATTTGACAATTTAATAACACCTAAAGGATGGTACTAGCTTTTAAAGGATGCTAAATTCTATTTGGACAATGAGAGTATCATCTATGACTTCTGGAGAATAAAAATAGCAAGTACCTACATATAGAGAGAGGGAGTCTCTATATATGTATTTGTAAGAACTATCTAACCTTCCTTCTCTTTGACAGAAGAAAACGCAATAATTACACCAACACACTTAAAGAATTGGCTCAGATGTTACCCATTCCACTACGGACCAGTTGTAAGAGGTTGACAAAGGTATTATAATAACAGAATTTATCATAAATGTTCAAGGAATGTTCTATAATTTTGGATCTACACAGACATTGAAATTGGGCCAGGTTGCACAACAGATTCCATGTGTGTGCTGATTCCAAAACGAACTGAATACAAATGATAGATGTTTCTTTTCCTGTTTCTGCTCTTTAATTTTGCGCTTTTAATATTAAACCAGAAAGAAATCCTGCTCCGAGTCCTTCGCTACATTGAACATCTGCAGACAAGCATTGATAGAGCCAGGTCACTGCTCCAAGGTCGTGGCGAGGAACAAAAAGGTAGGGAAATGCCAGAATAGAGGCAGAGAACACCCCTGGTCAGACAGTACAGAGTATATACCTGAGCAGAAAATATGGTCTCTATTTTTTCTTTTATCAAAGCAGTTGGACCTCAGCAAGTGGTGATACCTGCGCTGAAGAGAGAGCGCAGAGAAGTCACACCACGGGCAAAGAATCCCAAGCCCCTGGCCGTCTACAAGAAACCCAGAAAGAGGAGACGCACCCGCAAATCAGGTCTGGGAAGTATTCCACAAGCTTGGGGTTTCCACTCTTGATGCTTTAGTGTGTTGCGGTTTGTAGGTTTTTCCTCCTTCCTCTGCACGATCAGCCATTGCAGCACTGTCTGTTACAGCCCATGTTTCACATCCATTGATGGCTTCAGTAGTTGTAGACATTTGCTTGTCCTCTATTCCAGGGGTCTCTTACCTTGGCAACTTTAAGACTTGTGGACTTCAATTCCCAGAATCCCTCAGCCAGCCATCAGTCATGTCTTAAAGTTGCCAAAGTTGGATCTTAGGTTGATGCCAGGCAGAGGCAAACAGTGGATGTCACACGATACACTTGCTGCTTTTTGATGGACAGGAGGTACTGTACAATGGTTGCATAGCTCAGCCAAGAAAGAAACTAGATAAATGGGGTTTTGCCCTCCTGGGGAAGTTAAAAAGGGAAATAAAAGATGCGGGAATGGATTGAGCTAAGGAAATTGGTACCGCAGCTGAATAAACTCAAGTGCAGAATTGTATTATGGGAGAAGCATCTTAAGGCTCCTGCTGTAATGAGGCAGGTATTGTCAAACCTGAGATTCAGCTCTTCAAGTATGCTTGTATCACTTGGTTTTGTAGATCGGCGTGGTGGTGTGAACAGGAAAGTGTGCAAGTACCTTGCTCTGGAGGCTGGAAAGGACTCTGCCCATGCTGCCCCACACCTGGAGGAAGAGAGTCTGCCTGATGTGGGAGATGTGTCTTCTATACTTTCATCCTTCCAGAAGCAATCAACTTCCTTTCCCGGTTTTAAAGTTCCATTACCAGAGCCTAACCAGCCTGCAAACACTAATCTTCTGGATCTCACCAAAATTGGAGTCCCATTTGATCCTGCAGGTGCATTTTTTTTGTTGCTTTGTAAAAAATAAAAAAAAATCAGTGGAGAATAAATTGCTCCTTTGTGACAGACAACATAATTTGAAATATGGGAGAGGCTATTGATGGCTTGTTTCCATCAAAGGGGAAAAAAAGATTTATTAGATTGTGTTGGTGTTTGAACATAAGGAATTCTGTTTTATAAGACCAACAATTTGCTTAATCCAGCATTCTGTTTCCCACAATAGCTAATCAGCAGCCATTGGATGTTTCCAATCCTGATGTTCAGCCCAGGCTCTGGCATTCAGTGCTTTACACTGCCATGTGTCTCTAAACAAGTTGCTTCACTCTAATTGCTAACAGGCAAGGAGTATATCCTTTCCATATGTGCATATAAGCCACTATTGTCTATGTGGCACGGCAGTGAATTCCAAATAATGATGGACTGGGAAGGAAGAAAATATTCTGCTAATTTCCAATAAGTCATTTTAATAGGGAAGCTCCCTCACCCGCTGAAGTATTTTTAGACAGAACTTGACATTAAGATGCAAATATTTTTTGTTACTTGAAATAGGTTTTTCTCATTAAACTCATGGCATGTAGTAGTTTAGCAACGTCCTTGCTAGTCTCTGCTAAATCCACTAGTCTGTTAAAAGCATTCAACCCTAAATATGTTATTTTTTATTTTCCAGAGTTATTGTTTCTCTATATTAAATATTAACCCATGCATGCATACATGAGCATGTCTTCCTTCCTTCCTTCCTTCCTCCCTTTCCTTCCTGATTCAGGTCTGGTTTTTATCAATTTTCAGAAAGATGTTCTTAACATGGGGGAAATGTTATTCTATTCCGATTTTGTTTACAATAAAACTTATTTTTATAGCACACAGAATATAAATTGGATTCTAAAGAGTTTAACTTTTTGTCCCTCTCTCCTTGTAACTGTTATTGACAGGCTGGAATTTTGATGGTGATCAGGAATATAAGGACGAGAATACATTTTCTGTGTATGCAGCACAAATGGCTTACAATAAACTGCATCAGTATAGTGGGGGCCCTGGACACACATTGGTGAGGTAGGAATTGAGTGTGGTATTTTCATATTTTTAAAAACTGAATTCATAAATGGCTGTGGATTTGTATTAGACCATTTTTTAAATGTTTGTGGCTTTTTAAAACAGACAAGGACTTTTTGATGTCAAGAAACGTGCCATCTCCATTCTAAAGCAGAAGAAACACGGGTCTTTGAGACCTCAGTTGCTCACTTACATTTGGCTCTGCCTTGTTGTGCCAATCTTATCTAATAACAAGTGTTGTCAGATATGTTTGATACAAGTTAGACCTCTTTACTTGCCTGCATTCAAAAGAGAGGAAGTTTACTTTGTAATACGGTAGATGGTTTGATAGGAATTAAAGATTGGGGAGGGGAAAAAAATTGTGTATTAAGTGAGAAAGCATTGAGGATGGAGCCTCTGTCAACCAAAAGCAGCCATGAAAAGATCAATGATATCTTGTCCCCCTGAAACCGGAAAAAAAATCCCCTGCAGTTCTTCCTTTTGTCTCTCTTCATTGTCTTGATAACCACCTCAATCGTTTTCAGACAGGAGCTCGTGCACTATCACTCCTCTTGTGAAGAAGAGGAGGAAGAAGGACCCAAAGCCAGTCCTTGGCTCTCCATCCAGTCCCCTTTGAAGTTCTCCAACGGTAAGTGGTTGCCCGAAAATATGCAGAAAAGCTAAAAAGAAAAAAAAAGGCATTGCTGAAGAGATATCAAGGCAACCAGTTTAGTAAGAGGGAAACTCTATGAAATTTAGTATCTTTCATTGGTTAAGAGGCTTGCTAAATACTACTGAGAGGTACAGGTGCTGTTAATAGGGTTGCTCCTTACTTTCAACTGCTTCCAAAAATGAGTACAGGTAGTCCTTGACCTACGACCACAATTGGGAACAAAATTTCCATTGTTAAATAAGGCGGTTGTTAAGTGAGTCTCCCCTGATTTATGACTTTTTGCTATTCATGCAGTCATTAAGCGAATCTGACCCTCCCCCCTGACTGCCCCGTTGACTTTGCTTGTCAGAAGCTAATTAGAAAAGTCGCAAATGGCAGTCACGTGACCCTGGGATTATGCAACCCTTGTAAATATATGGAAGTTGTCAAGTGTCCAGATTTGATCATGTGACTGGGGATGCTGCTGTGGTTGTAGAGGACTGGTCCAGCGTCACTTTTTTCAGTGCCGTTTTATATACATTAAAAAATAATATCCTATAAATTTAATATTGCAGTGGGAAGCATGCAGCTGTGTTCCCCTGGGATTGGAACCCGAAGCCACAGCTGTTCTGATTTGGGGTTGAGCCCTTCGCTTTTTTCCTCTCCTGCTCGGCTACTCCCCCCACACATTCTCCAAGGAGTTCAGGAGGAGCTTTCTCCAGGTAAAGTGACAGCAAGGAGGGAGGGAATCCTTACCCTGAGTGAGATCAGTTTGATAGGCAGCTTTTTCCCAAAAAAAAAGCTTATTGTGTTTCTTACACAAAAGGATGGAGTGGTTGTACCCACATGCCCATTTCTTCCTGAGTTGATTTGTTCTCCTCTTTAAATATGAGCAGAACAAGTGGATTTAGAAAGACTTCCCGGGAAGTGGAATATTTTAAAACTGTCAGCATTATTGGCCTGTTACAGACAACAATTCCTGTTGGAAGTAAACACTCAGCACCCGAAGACTTTATGAATAACTGGAAGCAGATACCTGCAATGTTGCAGTGTGATTGTTTTAAGGAGGGTTGCCCTCCAGTAAATGTGACATATGGACGAGATGAAAAGAACGAAACGGAGAGCAAATGACAAAAGTTGCTTCTCTGGAACCTTTTCTTGAAATATGATGAGGGAAGCAGATGGCCTTTAAAACATTTTTCAAAGAACCTTTTGCTTCTTTGCAGTATTATTCGAAGATGTGTATTTGTCTCCTCAGTCCAGCAATTTTTCACACTCCTCTGCTGGGACATTGTTGAGAAAGGTAAGGACTTTGCTACTCAGCTTCATATATGACATTCTCTCTTCATCTTCTCTTCATCTATTACGGCTTGCGGAGTCTGAATTTAAGCTTTTTCCCACCTGGTGTTTTCCAGGGGCATGGAACTACAAATTCCATCATGCAACACAATGTGTAGTTCCTGCTATATATACTATTTCTTTATTTGCTAAATTTATATCTTCCCTTTGACGGAAGAGGTCAAGGCAGTGAACAGGTAATCCTCGACTTACAAACATTCATTCGGTGACTGTTCACAGTTACACCACCACTGAAAAAAGTGACTTAGGACCTTTTTTCCACACTTATGACCATTGCAACTGACTCATATGTATGATGGTTTCGGTGTCCCATGGTCACGTGATCCCTTTTTGTGACTTCTGACCAGCAAAGTCAATGGGGAAGCCAGATTCACTTAACAACCATGTTACCTACCTTAACAACTGCAGTGATTCACTTAACAACTGTGGCAAGAAAGGTCGTGAACTAGAGCAAACCTCACTTAACAAATGACTCACTTACCAATAGAAATTTTGGGCTCAATTGTGGTCGTAAGTTGAGGACTACCTGTACATAGTATTCTTGCCTCCTGTTTTTCCCCACCACAATCACTGTGAAGCAGATTGAGTTGAGAGTGTGTGACTGACCCAAAGTCACATAATGAACTTATGTAGGAATATGTCTATGAAGATTCTCAGTTATCCAGGCGGTCGTTAAGTGAGGCTTCCCTGGTGTTCCTGTGCAGTGGTCTTAATCTTCCTCAGATTATGATGCAAGAGCATCATATAATCTTCCTGAGGATTGATGCAAGAGAAGTAGCCACCTAGGAGATGCCTATTCATCTAACAGGCCCATTCAGATTAGGCGAGAAATGAAACCACCCTGGAGGACCTATTTGGGGTCCCCCTAACCAACTTGCTCAGACTCCAGAAACTACTTGGATAAGCAGCAAAAAGTTTCGAGCCAACAATAAAAATCCAGTGGCCATGACTCAACTTCCAGTGAAGTTCTGCAGCTGAGACTGGTCTTCCACTTGGGATTCCTGGCTTCCAGTCTGACACCTTAACTCTCCCTGTCCTGGCTCTCTGTATTGTTGTTCCAGATATAAATAGCCACGATTGAAAAAGGCAGCCTGGTCTGTTGTGTGTCCTTTTTACTTCTCTCCATCTGAGGCAGTTCTCACACACTTGCCCTTTGTAATTGATTGTAATATCAAAGGTTGACTGGGGAATGTTAATGAATAACTGTGCAACACAGTTTCCTATTGTTAGCTCACACAGGATATTTTTCAGTGGAGACTGGTTAAGATACATGGCTCCAGACTAATTGCATATACTGTATAATTTGTCCAGCAAAATATTTTTATGTACTTATACAGTATGTGCACTTGCCTGAAAAGCATACTGAGAAGCCAAGAATGGCTTAAAGGTGGAGCAGAGGTTTTGCATTTGGAAGATCCTCAATGTTCTTGTATCCTTGAGCTACAATGTAGGGTAGCTAATAATTCTCTGGAGACCTTGGAGACCTTGGTCAGTTGCATTGGATTATATCTGGAACCTGCAGGTTTCTTTTAGACTAAGGGCCATACTTTGCATCCGAGTTGTGTGCCAGAGACACACACTCAAAAGGGAAAGGAAGTGAGAAGACATAGGCGTAAATTATTCTAGAACAGGAAAGAAAAATTAAACAGCTACTATGGCATTTGAGTAACAATTTTTAAAGTGTCTTTGGGAGCCATGTGCTGTCTTAAGATCTAGAGTGTGTAATATTTTGGTCAACATGCAGTTTCTTCAATGGGCAAACTCCTTGGCTCTTGCTGTGCCCAACTGCATGCTTATTTGTTTTTATTTGAATAGCCCTTCTAAGTTTCATTAAGCAACTCTTTGAGATTAAGACACTGTCCCAGTTGTTAACAACTCTGCAAATCATGCACCGCTAAACTGATCCAAGACTAAGTTTAAGTTTAAATGATAAGGAAACAAGATTGAATGGTATTTTAGATTGAATGGTATTTTAGACAGGGTTTTGTGTTGGTGACTGTTAGATACATGCGTGTAAAATCTTACATTTGAAGCCTAATATTCTTTTCTGTTCTTCTTTCCTTCCCCTGTCTTCCTTAATTCAATTTACAATGCCATCTCTGATTTCTTCCTTCCTCTCTTGCAGTCAGCATTCACGCTGGATCACTGTTACCTTTCCTACAGTGAGGCAGGTAAAACCGAGTCCAGCCCCATGTCAAGAGTGAATGAAATATTATCCTCGTGGAGCGAACAAATCCAAGAGGTGGGGAATGGATTATGAGGAACGGAACTGGTAATTTGTGAGCCAGAGAAATCAGGTCATGCAATCTTCTAATGTCCTTATTAAGGCCTATATTTAAACTATATATTTTTCTGGCCAAGAGGTAGTCATTGTCACCTATATTGCTATGGCTTTAAAACAAAACTAAAGAAATTAATTGAGAAGCTATTAATACTGCAGCTGTATATCAGTTGTACATTAGTTAAAGGATCAGAGGCAGCACCCTGAAGCTTGAACACCAGTGGTTAGAAACAATAGAAGTTGTCATTGTTCAGTCTTTTGGTCACTTTTGACTCTTCAAGACCAGATGGACATAATGTTTATGTCATTTTCTGTCTTACTGGACACGTGTAGAATTCATATAGGCTCATCTTCCGCCCATTTATTTTAGCAAGAGTTTCACAAATCCTACTGACTTTTAATAAAACCTTCATATAAATGCACACAGAAGAGAAAGTTAAAATACCACAGAATAATGAAACACTTGATTTGAATCAAATATGTGGTACCAAAAGGGTTGTACATTGGAAGGGTTTACATACTTTTTGATTTTTATAGGCAGTTATGACACACATACCCATCTGTGCAAGAATTTTAAAGAATGAGTTGTAAAAAAAAACAAACCTGCTGGATGGATCAGACCAAAGGCCCGTCCGTTCTATGGGGGTTTGGATCAATGTTTTGTAATAATCTTACGCTGCTTTCGTTATTGGCTGACTACTATTAGTATCATCACTCATTTATATTAGTGTAAAATTTAAGCTACCGGTATGCTGATGGTTTTAGTGGACGTGTGTGTACTTCTTCATGCTGCAAGGAGGTTTTGTGAGAGGAAGATGCTGATTCTGTGACACTCTCTGGAAATTAAGATCCAAGATCATCACAGCCCCAGATAGTAGATCAGAGTGTGTCTTACTCCTCCACACTTTTGCAGTATAATATTCCTCCATTAATTAAATGCTTTCAAGTACACCTTACAGGTAGTCCTCAACTAAGGACCACAATGGAGCCCAACATTTATGCTGTTAAGCGGGTTTTGCCCCATTTTGCGACTTTTCTTTGCCGCTGTTGTTAAGTGAATCACTACAGTTGTTAAGTTAGTAACACGGTTGTTAAGTGAATCTGGCTTCCCCACTGAATTTGCTGGTCAGAAGGTCGCCACAGGTGACCCCAGGACCCTGCAACCGCCATAAGTGTGAGTCAGTTGTCAAGCATCCGGATGTAAATCAGGTGACCATGGGGATGCTGTGAGGTGGCCATAAGTGTGAAAAGGGGTCATAAGTCACTTTTTAAAGTGCCGTTGTAACTTCAAATGATCAGTAAGTGAATGGTTGTAAATCGAGGACTCCCTGTATTATGTCCTAATTTAATGTAGGATTAAGTGACTTGTCAGGGAATGGCACAGGGAGTCTCCAAATGAAGCCAGAGACTCTGACACAAACTTGTAGTTGTGTGTGTGTGTGTGTATATAAATTATATGTATATATTATATATTTGTGTGTATATGTATCTAGATATGTGTGTGTGTGTGTGTGTGTGTATGTAATAAATTATATATATTTGTGTATGTGTGTGTGTATATAAATGTATACGTGTGTATACAGACACACACACAGACATGTATTTATATATAAATTTATATGTAAATAAAGTCAGGCACGTCCTGAGGTAAATCTAGACAGAGCAAACCCAGAAGAAAAAAGGCGGGGAAAAGGGGTCCCTCCCCCTTTCCCCCCAGCCACCAATCCCAGCATCGATCACCTCACGGAGGAGCCCGCCCTCTCCAGTCAATCGTCTGCCTGTCCTGGCAGCCCCCCCAGATGAACTATCCTTCCTAAGATGGCCGACTTCATCTTCCTGCTAGACCAAGTTCTGCTTTATTCCTCGGGCAATTCCTGGGCCTCAGCTGCCGTTTTCCCGGCCTCTTTCTGCGCCTTCCTCTTTCAGGAGCCGCCCCCGGTGAGACCCGAAGGCCCCGGCTCCTCCAGCGAGGAGAACAGCGACAGCACCTGGACCCCCTGCCCGAGGGCCAAGGCCGCGCAAGGAGCCCCCCCGAGGAAGAAGAACAAGAAGAAGCAGAAGAAGAAGATGGCGGCCGGCAGGAGAGCCCGGCGCCCACCGGCAAGCGCCGAGAAACGCAGCAACGCCTCGCCCCCCCTGCAGCTGAAGAAGAAGTGCGTGAACGGCTTCATCATGTTTTGTCGCCTGAATCGCAAGCACTTCATCCGGTGAGAGCTGGGAGACGAAACCCCAGCAGACACAGGCATTTGCTGCGATTGGCAGGCTTAGTTTTTCTCAAGATACAGCTAGTCCTCGACTTACGACCGCAGCAGAGCCTGACATTTATGTGGCTCAGTGAGATGTGTGTCCCCTTTTACGACCTTTCTTGCCACATTTGTTAACTGCATCCCTGCAGTTCTTAAGTTAGTCACACGGTGGTTAAGTGAATCCGGTTTCCCCATGGAATTGGCTTGTCAGAAGATCGCAAAAGGGGATCACGTGGCCCCAGGACAATGCAAGCGTCATAAATATGAGTATCAGCATTCGAATGTAAATCACGTGATCACAGCGATGCTGCAATGGTCATAAGTCTGAAAAGTGGTCATAAGTCACTTTTTTCAGTGCTGTTGTAACTTCGAACAATCACTAAATGAACCGTTGTAAGTCAAGGGCTACCTGTATATCATCACTTCGAGAATAGGCCTGTAATGTCAATTATTGTCCTTCCAATCCTTTCTATTCTTACAGAGTGGAAGTTGGGGCTAACTTACTTACGGCCCCAGTGAGCTCTTTGCTATGCTGAGATTTAACTAGGGACTTTTAAATTCAAGGCCAATAGCGATTTGAAGCCTCATAACTACTATACTGCCATCAGGAAGCATTTAGGGAATGTTTACAAAAATGGACAAATAAATAAGGGAGCAAATCCTCAAAGGCCAGTCAATTTAGCAATAAAGCAACAACATATAATAAATGTGTCAAAAAATACCAAAAATGCACACAATACGCTTACCAAGGTCAGTTAGGCACCAAGAAACTATTTGCAGAACATTTGGCCTGGATTAGCAATAACATTTAGCCTTATATACCGCTTTATAGTGCCTTACAGCCCTCTCTAAGCAGTTTACAGAGTCAGTGTATTGCCCCAACAATCTGGGTCCTCATTTTATCGACCTTGGAAGACTGAGTCAACCTTGAGCCAGTTAGGCTTGAACTGCTGGCATTCAAATTCCTGGCTTGGGTAATGTCACTACAGAAACATTGTTTTCTTGAAACCTTTGAGGGATTTAGGGACATTGACAATATCTTGGCTGCCTGCTTCTGATGAGTTTGATCAAACCAATGTTTTAATCTCTTCGTAGCACTTGCCCAGGCATGGCGTCCACTGCAGCTACAAGGGAGCTGGCCCAGCTGTGGCGTATGATGACAAAGCAGGAGCGGAAGCCATATTGGTATGTTTGCTTTGGGAAACAATGGATAATGGGACCTGGTAATCCTTTGGTCATATTGTAGCACAAGGGTGTTCAACCTTGGCAACCTTATGACTTGTGGATTTCAACTCCCACAATTCCCCAGCCAGCTAAACAGATAATTCGAACAGAAAAACCTTTGTTAGGCTCTAAACTTCCTTTTTATGCTCTTTCCCTCTTTCTCGCAGCATGAAAGCTCGCCGATTCAGCCGCCTCAACAACCGAATTGTGAGAGATGACTTCTCCAGTGGCGACGATGAGGAACCAGAACCACCCAAACCTTTCCACTTGCTGCTTGCCGAGAAATCCATTCCTGGCACCCAGACAATGAGCAACGTCTCTTTGTTAGGCTGTATTCCATGATTCTTCCCCACTGTGATGGTAATGTATATATCTGTTCAGTGGGCTCTGGAACCCTCTCTCTGCTGCTGATGTTGGAACTTCCCTACCCACGGTTCTGCAATAGAGTGGGTGCCTACTTCATTTTCAGCAAAATATCAAGCAATAGGAGCTTCACTTGGTCTTGTTGACAGGGGGAATGTAGGGGGAATGTAGGGAAGCAACAAGGAAGGAGGCCAATTACCCTGTTTCTCCCCAAAACATCAGCTTTCCCCATTTATTTTCCTTGCTTAGCCTTGTATCACATCCCACCGCCAATGTTTCATCTGTCGTTATGCATTTTGGTTTCCTGAGCAGAATGAAGACATTGATAGATGGGATGGTTTCCCCCCCACCCCAGATTTCCAGATGTTCCAGTCACTGCAGTCCTATATATGCTGTTCTATCCTACCTGAACTCTAGTGACCTTGAACAAAGCAGGATCGACTGCAGGGAGAAAACAGCATGAGGAAGGGGAACCTCTAGCTCTAGATGGCAGGACCATGTTGGTCTATTTGAGAACATGCCAAGTTGGAGATATTAATATTATATTAACTTTTATCCTTGATCTAAAAGCACAAATGCATTTGGAAAGATCTACTTTTAAAAATAATTTTAATGAACTGGAGACAAAAATCTAAGATCAATATTTATTGTCTAAGCTTTAATCTGCCCTTCGTCTCCTACAGTTTTATGCCACAGATGCTCTCAGATCCACCCCATCAGTTTAGTTACCAGCAGTTTAGTTCCATATTTGGTGAGTACAATGGGATTTTTGAGGTCCGTATGGACTTGCTTACTCCACACCAAGTTTCAGGCTTTATTATATAGTCAATGGTTTCTAGATGTTTTAAACTTTTAACTGAGGCAAGTCCATTTCAGAGCTTGCTCTGGATGGCATTGAGTTCCCACTGACCCTGTTAGGTGGGCCAGTTCCTCAAAATCCTAAGGAAGGAATAATTCTGCAGGTTTGCTTTTGTTCAAGGAGAGTTAGGAAGTTTTAAAGATACAAAACTGGTTCTGAGCTAAGGAGGGTTAATGCTTCATATTGAGAAGGGAGAATTTTGCCTTTTAAGAGGAGCTTAAATCAGACTCTTATATTTCTGGTGGGTTTGGATTTTGTTTCGGTGGAATGCTGAGTCATCCCTTTCCTCTTTTGGACTCTGTCCTCTATACACAGATCAATTTGTATTTGAAATACTGTTTTAAGCTTCAATGGATTTTTCCATTGGTTTTACCTATTTATATATTTATTGGTAGTTTCCCCCACCCCCCAAAAAAACCTCTATTTATAATTAAAATAAAATATAGCAGTAAAATTAACTGATTGGGTGCCTCTGTGTCTGTTCTCTGATCTGAGCGATTATGAAAGTGAAAGGAGTAAATCAGTATATATTTAGATAACTCCATGTCATGTAGGCAGCAGAACTCCTAATCATACCTTAACAGGTCACAGTACTCAACTTAACAACCATCCGTTTAGCAACTGTTCAAAGTTATAACAACACTGAAAAAAAGTAACTTTTGGGCATCCCTCACACTTATGACCATGGCAGCATCCCCATGGTCACCTGATCACAATTCAGGCACTTGGCAATTGGCGTGTATCTGATAAACAGTCAATGGAGGAAATCAGATTCCCTTCACAAGTGCAGTGATTCATTTCACAACTATAGCCCAAAAAAATCATAAAATGGAGCACAACTCACCTTGCCCTAGATAAACTTTTTTTCCCCAATTTTACATTTATTTAAAAAAATTAGCAGAAAAACATGATTTGGCTTTTGATAGATTACTTGTGCGCCATTGGATTCCATTCAAGCAATCAGTCCCAAAAGGCCTAAATGCCCACCCTACACCTTTCAGGAGGGATATTCTAGGGTTATCCCAATCCTATGAACTCTTGCTGGATCTCTTCTGCAAAAAGAATCACCAGCAGAGGATCAACACCAGGTTTTTTCCACCTTCTTCATTTCTTGGTTCCATTTGAAATCCCCTCAAATGCGGTTCTCTATCCAAGTCATTAAGGTTCTTGGCACTGTGATATGCAAATCACATCTGTTCTCTCCAGGGGATAAGTGTTTGTATGTGCTCAGCTGTCCAGGCCTAAGTCCTAATTAATCTTAATTGGGTGCTTTCTGCTTTAAACAGATGTTCCTGCTGCAGACACCCATCCTGATCTTAAACTGGTGATTCTGTGCTGTTAGTTGCTCATCTGCTCTTTACTTTTGCTTGGTTCTATAGCTGTTTTTGCAGCTAAGTGACTTTCCTGCCATTGCTTTAGGGTGCAGAGAGTGCAGAAATCAAGAATTTGGCCAGTCAGGAAATGTGCAGATAGAAGACATTTCAGTTCGGACGGCTTCAGCTTTTCTCACAGTTAGAAAAACACGTGACATTTTCCACCCCTGTGGAACGTGGTTTGTTTTGCTCGATATCAAATGTGATGATTCAGTCTGGTTGTGCCACAGTTTTCCCTCTTACAGAGAGACACGATGTGATGGTCCTTGCGGTTGGAAAGGGGAATATTTACCTGCAGAAGGGCTAGAACAAAGAAGCAACCTGCTGAGAATGTGGCAGTGTCTTATTGTGTTGTTTCAGGATGCCAGATTTACGAGAGTGGAAGTGAGGGACCCCAGGAGGCCATTGTGGAGGGGCTGGTTCTGCAGATAATCCACCCGTTGGGCATTGTGAATGGAGGATTCCTCGGGAACTGAAAGCTGCAAGGCCGGGTAGAGCAGTGAAGGGCTGTCAATGGGGGAGCTTTCATCCTCCGAGCTGGGGATCATGTGTCTGTCTCGGGGCAGGCCATGTCCTTCCTTCAGAACGCCGCCCTCGCCGTTCTCCCTGCAGCCAAAAAGAAAGAGACGATGCCCAAGTCTGCGTGATTCCGAAATTCTATTGCCAAAATGCCAACCAAATCAGTTGGTCTTAAGTAATCTAATCAGTTGTGCACGTTAATACATATTTCAGCCTTCTGTGATCTGGGATATTTCAGGGGTGCCTGCAGCGTATCATCAGAAAAATCAAGAGAGTGGCCTTAATGGGGAGATTAAACCCCCTCCTGTTTTTCTCTGTGGTTGATTAGATTTGTATTCTGTCTTTATTACTTTAGAATTAACTCAAGACAGCAAACATACACAATACTCTTCCTTTCTCCTGTTTTATCTGTGTTTTACATAAAAAGCCAGCAAAGCTTCAGTTGATCTGTCATTGCCACCTTCTTGAATTTTGGGACCGTACCCTGCAGATATTTTTAAAATTCATTTATTAAGCCATAACATATAGTTAAATTCAGACATCTTAAAATGTCTGGGGTTGAGAAACGCTGTCTTAGTGGCAGAAGCAGTGGACTGGAAGACGGAAAAGCAAGGGAGATCTTTCCCTCTGCTTCCCTCTCATCTGAGATTCCCCCAACGCTTCTGTTCTACATCTGCTCATACACTGAGAGCACAATATGCACCAAAGACAAATTCCTTGTGTGTCCAATCACACGTGGCCAATAAAGAATTCTTATTCTATTCTATTCTATTCTATTCTATTCTATTCTTTCCTATTCCTATTCCTATTCTGTTGCAAGCCTCCCAGAGTATGGCAAGATGGGCAGCTAAATAAATACATTCAGAATGATTGGCTTGAATTTCCTGCTGGCAGAGAAGCCCCCTCACCTCTCTTTGGTCTCTGCTGCACGGTCCCTCTGGCGCCGGTTCTTGAACCAGTTGCTGACCTGAGTTGTGGTCAGTCCAGTAGCTTCTGCCAGCTCTCTTTTCTCACGAGGGGATGGGTAGGGGTTGTGGATGTACCATTCCCTTAACACACCCCGGGATTTTTCCTGTAGGAGAGTGGAAAGTCATTCAACTTAGCATTGCAGGTAGTCCTTGACTTACAGCCATTCGTTTAACAACAGTTCAAAGTTATGACGGTCTCAGAAAAAGTGATCTCTCCTCGAAGTTACCATCCCCTTTCAGTTCAGGAGATTGGAAACTGAATTGCATTCACGACAGTTGCAATGGATTCGCTTAACAGCAGTAAAATTGGGTCCGGTCAAGAAGTAACTCACTTAATGACCACACTATGTCACGACTGAAATTCTTGTCCCAGTTGAGGTAATAAAACAAGGATTCTCAATAATCAGACCAAAATTGTAAAAGCAAACATTTCCTCTCTGCACTAATTTTTAATTAGTGAGATAATTGTAATAGCTTTGTGTCGCATGTACGAGTAGGTGGCAACATACTTTTTCCAAATAAATAAATAAAATACCCCAAGGCCCCATCAAATCCTCACTTAAATCTCTCTTTTTTCTAGAATAGTGGCACTGAACTTTTAAGCTTCCCAGACAGAGTTCAGTGTTTTGAGCATTTTTATTGTTAATTTCTAAACATTTTCCAGCTGGGGCAATCAAAATGTATATTTGCTATAAATGTATTTACTGGTCTTTAGCTTCTTTTTGCAAGAATCCAGAATCAGTAACCTGATTGCAGTTTTCCTATGATTCCAAAATCCTTTTTTAAAATTTGCTTTTTGAACCGCTGCAAGTAACTTTGTCCATTTTTGTGGTTAGACCAACTTCAAAAGCAAACAGTATTGTTTTAAGTGGATGTATTTCAAGGTCAGGTTAAATGTTATAATGTAACCCGTAGGGGGCAAGGTCATCATTCTTTGATCTTGGTTGTCTACCAGAAATGAGCACTCAATCCTGCCCCCTTCTTTTATTTTTAATCAAGGGTGAAATTTTGCAAAACTTAAAGGTTTGGGCTGTTTCTGTAATTTAATGGCAAAAGGAAAACTTGCTTGACTGTTATAACGGAGCTAGGGCATATATTATCTCCCTCGGCTGCCAAAGGCTGAATAAAATAAATGTGTTTTGAAACTTTTCCAGAATGTTCTTGGAGATGCATGATTAGGGCCTCCCTCAGATGATTATTTCAGAATGTTTCTGGAGGAATTGAGAGGAAGTGGGAAATGGCATGAAAGACTGAAACAGGCAAGAGACCCCTTCCCCAACTATCTCCCCATCTCAATGTTGCCGTAAAGAAGATGAATACAAAGGGTAACAGGGAAAGAATGGTAGGAAAACTTGTATTATGTATTGACTTTTAAAGATGTAGGCAAGACGTTAAAAACGTTTGAGCAGGGATGTAAAGTGAGACTCCTGAACCTTACACAACCCCTATAAGTCTGCGGTCTGCCATCCTTTAAAAGCGGCTACAACTTTTTCCTTTTTTCATAACAGCAGCAACAACAAAAAAGAAAAGTTTAAACCCAAGGGAGAGATCCTTATTCCTGTACAGATCTTTAATTAGTTAACGAATTAAATTAACCAGAATTAAATCAGGTAAAATTTTAATCTTCACCCAAGAAACGTTTTTGTCTTGTCCCCTTTCTAGTTCCTGAAATAGAACCCCAGTTTCCAAAGATTAAGGGCAGCGCTCAGCCTGAAAAATGTTTTATGTCCCAATGATTAAAAGGACATTTCAAAGGGCAGGTTTCTTTTATCAAACCAGCGTTATGGAGAGACTGGTAGGAAAAAGAGTAGGAGGGAAAGAAACAAAGAGATGAGGGTCAGCATGAGAGATTTCTTGGGAGGAGGAGAAAGTAGGAGTGTTAGATCCATGAAAGAGGAAATAGAGGCAATGCAAGGGCTTAAAGATTAAAATAAAATACCCTAAAATCACAATTAGGTAAAAGTGGAAGGAGTTGAGCGTGATAGAAATACAGAAGCATAATTAGAAGAACATAGTAGATTTAGGCAAGAGAGGACTTGTTATAACCTTACTGGAGTATCAAGTGGTTTATCCCAAATATAAACTTTTCAAAGAACAATTGATGGCTTTTGTGCTTGAAGAATTGAAATGTTTGGGTGTTGGAAACAGAGTTTTCTTTGTTAGGAGTGGGATGTCCGCAAGAGTTGAGGCAAAAACAAAAAAACCAACCTAATTCCAAGAAGACCTACCTTGAAACAGTAACTGGTTTCCTCCCCGTCCCAGATGGTCCGAGGCAAAGGGAACTTGCGACGCACTCGGTATTTTCCCACGGCTCCCAGCGGCCTTCCACGCAGCTTCTCCGCTTCGGTGTAGTGAGCTTTGAGCCAGAGTTGCTGAAGTTTGGGGTGATTGTGGGGAGAGAACTGATAGCCCTCTAGGATCTTGTAGAGCTCTCGGAAGTTGCCTCGATGGGAAGCCACCACCGCTTTGGCCTTCAGGACGCTCTCGTTCTTGTGCAGGTGGTCACAAGCTGGCAGGGACCAGAGGAAACGTCCCAAGCGCTCGATGTTGCCCCCTTGTTGTAAGACTTCGCACACGCAAGCCACTTGCTCTTGCGTGAAGCCAAAATTCATGGTTGATATAATGTGCTCTTTCCCAGAGGAGGACCTCAAGTGGAGGCTCCAAAACTTTGTGGCTTTCAAAGGAGATTTACGGCCGTCCACCCAACATCCACCCCTGTAGAAGACCCTGCTGTCCTCGATGCAAAGAAGGGGAGGAAGTCCTCTGTGGTTGGGAGAACCAAGCCAGCTGTGCCTGACTAAGACAAGGGAGCCCAAGAGGAGTGGAAGGCCACGCCGGTGCCTTCCACCTTCCTCACTTGCGTGGCCATGTCTCTCCCCTCCTCTCCGGGTCTCGGTGCTCTCAGGACTCCTTTCTGTGTCTCCTGGCTCTAGAGACAGTTGCCCAGGGTGGATGTCTTGGGGGGTATCGGTTACAGGCCCAGCCCACACAGGCTGCAGCTGGGGCCAGCCATTGGCCAACTCCGCAAGAAGAGCGAGAGAGACTCTCACCACGTCACCCTGGGATGGTAAAACCTTTCAGTGGAGGAGGTTGTGGGGGGTATGGAAATGTGAGATGCCCCCTACAGAGGGGGGGGGGGAAGCAGGAGACCCACAGAAAAGGAAAGGCCTGGCAGATCTGCTCAGAGGTCAGACCCTTCATCCCAAATCAGAGCTTTTCTGGCTTGCACCTTATTTCATGCTGGCTCCGGCGTGGCTATTGTTGATTATGGTTAAGCGACAAAGAGCTAAAGAGGACGCAGAGGCTTCTGCAGCCACTGCTCCACTACTGTCCCTAAGCTCCAAACTGGCTATCAAATGCAACTCCTCTTCAAGGTTATCTTATCCCTTTTCAAAGGCTTCACGCCTCTCCTGGAGAAGGGAAAACTCAGGAGGACCATAAGAGGGAAGTTCCTCTTCCAGGTGTGGGTGGCTGCTTCAGCTTCCTTTTCCTGAGCAAAACAAGTGGGGTTTTCCATGGATCCCTTTGAGGGGGGGGCTTTCTCTCCCTTTGATCCTGGCCTCGCCAGGTGGCGACAGTGCAGGCAAAGAGCAAGGTTGCTGCCTCTGCCGTTTCCTGCTCTTCTCAGGCAGAGATCATGTTTCCGACTCAGCAGGCAGCCATTCACAAGACAAATAACCTGTTGCAACTTGCAAAAAAAAACAGAACAAAAACCAAGAGGCTTTTTTTGCAGCTGCAGGCAAAAAAAAGCCCTATGCATTACCAGCAACGGATGGCTGGAAGGCAAGGCTGCGTTTGCTTCATTGGCTCATGGTGGGGATCTCTGCAGGGTTTCAACTCTCCGCATGGGGGATCTTTCTCTCCCCTAGTAGAGGGGCTTATAGGCCATGCTCAGTTGGCACCCCGAGCATCGCTTGGTGGGCTGCTTCCTTCTTCCTCACTCAGCAAAAAGCAGCAGCATTTCTTGAAAAGTAGTTGCAACTTTGTTTCTCCCTCATTTCCAGCACATAGAAGCTAATCTTTTTGAAAGATGGTTAAGTGGCCGGAGCTTCCGGAGCAGGTGGATCAAAACCACAAGAAAGTAGCCATAGCGATGTGATGAAGCTTGATTTTTTTGGGACCAGGTCTTGCAGACACACTATCCAGGGGTTGTTTCTGGCACACCCCTCAAGCAGGAAGGAAGAATTGAGGTACCCTTTGAAAAATGAGGAATCACGAAATATAGCGACTTGTTCATGATCTTTTTTTTTTAAGGTAGCAGATTGCATTTTAATTAGGCTGCCTTAAGTAGCTGAAGGCAATATGGGGCATTCGTCTAATGGAGTGTTTCTCATCGGTGTCAGCTTTCAAAATTGTGGACTTCAACTCCCAGAATTCCCCAGCCAGCTTGCTATTGAAATTTAATATATTCAACATTAATCTAATGTAGCTTTTCTCAACTTCCAGATGCATGGACTTCAACGGCCAGCAGAATTCCTTACTGGCTAGGGAATGCTGGGCGTTGAAGTCCACACATTAGATGAATATTGAATACAATACATAATGAATATATATTTCATACAGATATTGAATATAGAGGAGTGTGAAGTTGCCAAGGTTGAAAAAAAACAACACCCTGAACTCACATGCATAAATCTGGCTGGTTTTGTTTTACTGCTTGATGTTGCTTTTCCTTTGGCCTACCTTTCATCCCTCCAGCAATTCACAAGCTATCCTCCTTCCTGCGTTTTTTCATACCAGCGCAAGATTTAGTCCCTACAAAGGGTTAACCTCACCTGAGATTCCGTCTGGGTCCCTCCAGCCCCCTCCCCCCCATGCT